>JBBGZY010000368.1:6590000-6702500 GCA_037952925.1 Lithobates clamitans
ACCGAGGTTATTAAGCAGTTGCAGACCAAAGGTTTTAATAAGGAGACATGAAATACATCGAAATATGCATATTAGAAGGAGGGTCTAATGCGTAAGCCACTGGGTTAACCCTGCAAAGAATACGGAGAAGCCCAATAAACTGAGGTGCGAACTTCAGCGAGGGAACACGAAGTCGGAGGTTGCGAGATGACAGCCAGACCCTGTCCCCAACCTGGTAGAAAGGCGCAGATAGGCGTCTGCGGTCAGCATGGCGTCTGTACCTATCATTAGCATGTCGCAAAGCCTCCTGGATTTGTACCCAAGTTGAAGGAAGACCACGGAGATGCTCCTCTAATGCAGAAATACTCTACGGAACAAATGAGTCAAGCAACATGGTAGGTTGGAAACCATAGTTCGCCATAAACGGGGACAATCGGGAAGCAGAATTCAAGGCACTATTGTGAGCAAACTCTGCCCACGGCAATAGGTCTGACCAGTTGTTATGATGGTCAGAAATATAGCAACGTAGGAATTGCTCCAAGGACTGATTGGCTCGTTCTGTGGCCCCATTAGACTGCGGGCGATACGCAGAGGAAAAGGCAAGCTGAATTCCCAACAGTGCACAAAAGGCTCGCCAGAACTGGGACACAAACTGACTACCCCTGTCCGAGACAATCACCTTGGGTAGCGAAAAATCTCCTGAGCAAAAATGGAAGCCAGTTCCTCAGAAGTGGGCAACTTCTTAAGTGGAATACAATGAGATATCTTTGAGAACCAATCAACCACCAAAAGGGTAACTCGATAGTCGGGTAACTCCACAATGAAATCCATAGACAGGTGGGTCCAGGGTCTCTTTCGATTGGGTATGGGTTGTAAGAGGCCCATTGGAAGATGTTGTGGAGTCTTACTCTGAGCACACATGGAACAGGCAGCTACGAAGGCGGTTACATCAGCATGTAGACTAGGCCACCAGAATTGTTGGGAGATGGCCCAAGCGAGTTGATTCTTCCCAGGGTGGCCAGCAGCCTTGGGAGAATGTTAAGTTTGGAGCACGACAGTACGGACACTCTCTGGGACAAAGCAGCGGTCACAAGGTTTCTCAGGAGGAGCATGGACCTGAGCAGCAAGAATTTTTCACCCAAAGGAGAAGTGAGACTGGTGCGAACTGTAGCCAATACAATCTGGAGGAATCACAGGAACTGAAACCGACTCCATCTTGGAAGTGGAGGAAAATTGTTGTGACAAAGCATCAGCATTTACATTCGGGTAGTACCGGGTAAGAATGAGACAATGTCAAATGACAATTGAAACTTGACAAGAATAGAGCCCATCGGGAGAGAGGCGTTTAGCCTCAGACAAGAATGTGAGATTCTTATGGTCAGTAAGAATGAGAACCGGCACAGTGGCACCTTCGAGGAGATGTCTCCATTCTTTCAGGGCTAAAATGATCGCCAACAGCTCTCTGTCAATCTTGTAATTGCACACCGCAGGTGACAATTTCTTGGAAAAGTAGCCACAAGGATGCATAGCGCTCTCAGGAGGTAGGACGTTGACACAGAAGGGCGCCAGCACCAGTCTCAGAAGCATCAACCTCAAGGATAAAAGGTAATGTTGGATCAGGATGTGCCAACACAGAAGCAGAAACAAAGGCAGCCTTAAGACTCTCAAAGGCCTTAATGGACTCCGAAGACCAACTCTGTGAGTTACCGTCCTTTCTGGTCATATCAGTCAGGGGCTTGACCAGAGACGAGAAGTTACGAATAAACTTCCGATAATAGTTGGCAAAGCCCAGGAAACGCTGCAGAGGACGTAAACCCAAGGGTCGGGGCCACTGTAGGACTGCTGAAAGTTTCTCTGGGTCCATCGAAAAACCAGCAGTTGAAATGACATAACCCAGGAATTCAACCTGTTCACGATGGAACTCGCACTTCTCCAGTTTACAATAGAGATTGTTCTCTCTTAGTTTCTGAAGCACACGACAGACATCTGTGTGGTGGCTCTCTAGGGGCAATAAATCTCGGAGTACATTATTAATAAATTTCAGGAAAACTGCCAGGGCATTACAAAGGCCAAAAGGCATTACGAGGTACTCGTTTTCCAGTCGTTGCCCTCCTTAATCCTCACGAGATTGTATGCCCTCTCTCAAATCAAGCTTTGTGAAAACCATTGCTCCCTTTAGGCGGTCAAATAATTCCATAATCAATGGAATTGGATAAGCATTCTTAATAGTGAAATGATTGAGACCCCTATAATCAATACAAGGTCTCAGTTTACCACTCTTCTTCTTCACAAAGAAGAAACCAGCACCAGCAGGAGATGAGGATTTGCGGATGAAACCTCGAGAAAGTGCATCTGCAACATACTCCTCCATGGCCTTATCCTCCAAGACCGACAAAGGGTAAACCCGGGCCACGAGGGGGTATGGCACTAGGTTAAAGGTCAATTGTGCAATTATAAGGCCGGTGTTGGAGCAAACTACCAGCTTGACCTTTGTCAAAGACATCGCTAAAATTGCGGTACTCCTCCGGCAGGGAGGAGAGTGAAGAGGTGCACAGGACCTTGGCTACCTTCTGGAAGCATGTCTCACCGCATTGTAGTGACCAGGAGAGAACCTCAGCATGGAGCCAATCAAAAGAGGGGTTGTGCCTTTGTAACCAAGGATAACCAATAACCAGTGGAAACTTAGGTGAGGAAATAATTTGGAATTGGATTATGCCATGGTGAAGAGCCCCTACGGCCATGGACAACAGAACTGTCTTATGAGTCACATGGGCAGGCTGTAGAGGTCTCCCGTCAAGAGCCTCAATGGCAAGTGGAGTGTCACGCAGCTGCAGCGGAATCGAGTACTTCGATACAAAGGCAGCATCAATGAACAGGCCTGAAGCACCAGAGTCGATTAGAGCCTGTATCTCAAGGAATGACCCAGCCCAAGGGTGAGCGAAACCAGGGGCTTATCTTTATGGATAACTGGGGATGAAACAACGCCACCTAAGGTCTGTGACAGGACCTCAAGGTTCGGGCGTTCCCTGGATGGGCAGGACAAGACTTCAAAAAGTGACCTGCCTGGCCACAATAAAGGCACATTCTCTCCCTCCTCCTAAAGGTTCTCTCATCCCCAGATAGATGCGTGAAACCCAAGTGCATGGGTCCACCTTCACTGACCGACTCGGTACCAGGAGACATGGATGGTGAGGAAGGCACGGGTGGGACTGCAAAGTTTGGAGACAAATGTACAGGAGGCTTCCGCAAGCGCTCCTTAAAAGAGAGTCTTTCTCTGAGTCTGGAGTCAATGAGGATGGCAAACGTGATCAACCTCTCCAGCTCAGTGGGTATATCTCGGGCTGCTATCTCATCCTTGATGGTATCCCAGAGACCATGAGAAAAAGCAGCCACGAGGGCCTAATCATTCCACGCTCTGCTGCCAGAGTATGGAATTCAATAGCGTAGTCTGCAACAGTTCTCATACTCTATTCGATGGACATGAGGCACTTGGCATCAGAAGCGGAGCTTGCGGGAACATCAAATACCCTTTTAAACAAAGCCACAAACTCAGGGTAGCTTGAGACAACAGGTTTTTGCGTCTTCCATAGAGGGTTTGCCCAAGCCAAGGCTCTCTCAGAAAGCAAAGATATCACAAAACCTACTTTGCTTCTGTCTGTGGGAAATGCCTGGGGCAGCATCTCAAAGTATATCTCAACCTGGTCAAGAAACCCTCTGCATTGGACTGGATTGCCCCCAAATCGCTGGGGAAGCGGAGCGGAACCAGACATACCTCTTATAGAGGTAATACTCGAGGCGGGTGCCTGCACAGAGACTGGAGCAGCAGCAGGGTCGGCCTGCAACATAGGTTGTACCAGGGCGGCCACAGTGGGAGATTCCAGGTGAGCCAAGTGACTCAGGAGCGTTTGTAATGCCATGGCAAACTGGTCTCCATGCGGTGATACAGTTAATCCAATCTGGAAAAAATATTACCAACAAGTGGATTGGCTGAATCTTCTGAATTCATGGCCTTTGCCTACTGTCAGAAACCATGAAATCAGACCGAGACAGAAGTACAGTTAAATCACACTTGTTTAATAATAAAAGTAAAAAGAACAAACGTAGTCAAAACATAGCCAAAGAGCAGAACGGATATTTAGCCAAGCCAGAAGTCAGGGATCAATGTAGTGGAACAGCAAGCAGGATCTGGAGCCAGAAGGGATGTCAGCAAAGCAAGTCTTTAAACAGGATGCAGGAGAATGTCTCTGTGATGTTGACCAAGGCGAAGGCAGAGATCCTCTGGACTGGACGGCTTAAGTAGGCAGGACTGGCGAGCAGGAAATCATCAACAGCTGAGTAACTGTGGAGAGATAGGAGCTGGCAATTAGCCGAAAGCTGAGTGACCAGCTCTGAGAAGGAAGGGCTGAGCCCAGCCCTGACACATACTTTTTCCATTTTCAGATGATGGATTGAACAGTGCTCCGTGAGATGTTCAAAGCTTGGGTTTTTTTTTATAACTTAACCCTGCTTTAAAGTTCTCCACAACTTTATCCCTGACCTGTCTGGTGTGTTCCTTGGCCTTCATTATGTTGTTTGTTCACTATAGTTCTCTGTGGGCCTCACATAACAGCTGTATTTTTACTGAGATTAAATTACACACAGGTGGACTCTATTTACTAATTAGGTGACTTCTGAAGGCAATTGGTTTCACTAGATATTAGTTAGGGGTATCAGAGTAAAGGGGGCTGAATACAAATGCACACCACACTTTTCAGAAATGTATTTGTAAAAAATTTTGAAAACCATTTATCGTTTTCCTTCCACTTCACAATTATGTGCCACTTTGTGTTGGTCTATCACATAACAGCCCAGTAAAATACAGAAGCGACGTCACTTTCGGGTCTCCCTTGACAGTTTCCCCATCCATAAAATAATGTAATGCAGTGCGATGTTTTATTAGACCCTGGATGTCTCATTAACGAGAGCCGGTCACCAAAATAAAAATCATCACATAGGGCGGGGCTCCCCAACCTCTGCAGCTGGGCTGCAAAGGCTACTCTGTCACAGGTGCGGCCGGCTGTGAGGGGAGAACTGCTCTGATGCGGGGCGGGTGGTGAGAGATGATGTTGATGTCATATCTCTGCTCACCCACCCCGCATCACAGCAGTTCCGCCCTCACAGCCATGCAGAGAGATGACATCATCTCTCACTGCCCGCCCTCACTCTGGGGCCCAGCCAATGCGCATGTGCCGGTGTTCTGACTAGAACTGTCCTCCTATCGGATAGTGTCCGCCCCGTACTGCGCAGGCGCAGCGCTTGCACAGTACGGAGCAGAAGGAGATGCCGAAAGTGTCCGAAGTTGAACAGCTGACCATCAGCTGTACACGGCGCTTGGGCACTTCTTAGCGATGGCTTTGTAAGAGGGCCCCTCGCGGGCTCGCTTCGCTCGCCACGCTTCGGGCATGGCCTCGCTGCGCTCGGCAATTATTTATTCTAACTCTATGTCCACTTGGATAGTAGGGAATGAACCTGGACATAGGGTGAGAATAAAAGCGCAGGCGCCATGTACAGCTGATGATCAGCTGTTAAACTTCGGAGACTTTCGGCGTCTTGTTTGTCCTCCGTACTGCGCCTGCGCAGTACAGGGCGGACACTATATGATAGGAGACTGTATTCGACAAGACACCGGTTCACCCTCGGACACCTGTAACACTGGGGAGAGACAGCCAGAAGCCTTCTTCTTTGCTGTCACTGTTGCCTGCCACCAAATTACCCTTATGCCGCGTACACACGAGCGGACTTTACGGCAGACTTTGCCCGGCGGGCGGGATTTCGTCAGACAATTCGATCGTGTGTGGGCTCCAGCGGACTTTGTTTTCTCAAAAGTTGGACGGACTTAGATTTGAAACATGTTTTAAATCAATCCGTCGAAATCGAGTCCGGTCGAAAAGTCCGCTCGTCTGTATGCTAGTTCGACGGACAAAAAGCCACGCTAGGGCAGCTATTGGCTACTGGCTATGAACTTCCTTGTTTTAGTCCGGTCGTACGTCATCATGTACGAATTCAACGGACTTTGGTGGATTGTGTGTAGGCAAGTCCGTTCATTCAGAAAGTTCGTCGTAAAGTCCGTCGAAAAGTCCGCCGGGCAAAGTCTGCCGTAAAGTCCGCTCGTGTGTACGCGGCATAACATTTAAAAAGTGACAAGCTGCATCTGGTATTTTTTGGTGACAGACAACAGTGGGAAGCTTCAGCTGGTGGCAAGATCCACGCAGCCAGTCCTCGGTGCCGAAAAGGTTGGAGACCACTAAATTTTGTCCCCTTTGTGAAAAAAAAAGTTAAGTAGAAAAAATAAAAAATAAAATTTTTTTTATTGGAAAAAAATTAGTTACACCCAAGCACATAAAATCCCCCCCCCCCCATATACGCATGTGCAAACGTAAACGCACATGGCAGGGTGCCTACGCCTCAAAACGCTGATTGCGATACACGTTACATATTGCAGCGCATGCTGGAAAGAGAGCAATATTTCTAGCATGATGACTTATAGGGGGACTTTTAAAGTGTTGTCTATGGAAAATATAGGGTACTGACATGTTTAGGTTTGACATATTGGGTATCTATTTATTTGGTGCAACCTCAGCTTTTATATTTTACCAACAAATTGGGTAATTTATTGCGTTTTTCTGCCCCCTAAAATTAAAAAAGACCTTTGTGGTAACATCGTGTGACATAAAAAATTGGAACTATCACTATTTTATTCTGTAGGGTGTCTGCTTTCAGAAAATATATAATGTTTGGGGGTTTTATGTAATCTTCAGGCCTACAAATATTTTTTAAACATGTGCAAAAACGGCTCTGGCTGTGAAAGGGTTAAAGGATAAGTTCACCTTTGTGAACATGTTACAGTTTCCACTTGAAAGATTTGTTAAAAAAAATGGTTTCTAACTTTTTTAGCTTGTTCCTAGTCTTAAAGCAAATTTGTCAAGCCCTGGCTGAAAGGCTGAGCCAGCTGCTGGTCAGGCATCTGGAGCGAATCCTGACATTATTGTCAGGATCCCTGCAGAGCGTAGTCTCTGTGACGTCAGCCGGCAGCGGGCTTTAACCTTTTGGTAAAAATGCATGGTTGAACCCCGTTTTTAAGCTGAAATAGGCAGGGGTTGACATGCAGCGGTCATGATGCTTTGTTTAAAAAACTACCTGACATGGAGCAATCAAAGGTCCGCAAGCCTGTCGAAAGCGACCCGTACGGGTGAACACAGAATGCCCCGCAACAGTGTTTGTTGGCAAAAATGGGGTCACATGACCTCCTTGCCACCAGTTAATCGCCTTTGAAAAGCGATCTAAACACAAATCACTCTTCAGAGAACTGGTAGATTATGATGCACGTCTAAATCTACCCTTATTTACCTACAGGTTTAGCACAATATCCTGTTTGTGGAGGGTCATTTCTCATAACCAACCCTCAAAAGAAGGCTCCAGCTATGAGACAGGAAGTGAAGAGAAATCTCCTCAATAGAACACAAATTGCAAAAAAAAAAAACTGACAGGGGTTATAACCCTCTCTTACTCTATCCCAAAAAAACGCTTTGCCTTTAGTTCTACTTTTAGGTCGGGTTCGCAGGTTCGTGCCTGGGGTCTGGTGAGTTCCTGTTCGCCGGGTCAGGTCCAAATGTCCAAAGATGCACAGGACCCTTTTTGAATGTGCTGTCCTGGACCTGTGAGAGCCGGTCACACTTGCCTGTCATGCAAATTGGATGCAGAGAAAGCCACATCCAATTCGCATGTGTGTGAACCCAGCCTTAAAGCGGAGTTCTAGGAATTTTATCAACTACCCCCCCCCCCCCGCATTCTTGACCACTTCCTTTAATCTACTTTACTTTTTTTTTTCCTGCAGTGCAAAAAACTTTTTTTGAGGTTTTAATTCTCCTTTTCCACAGTACCTCACTGCAGCGAGATATATCATGTCCGCCTGCCCATGATATGCGCATGCGTGAGATAGCAAGCAGCGCCATATCCCGGAATGAGATACCAGTGGACTTCAGATGCTTACACTGAAGATGGGAGCGCGCTCCGTGGGGACAGCAAAGTAAAAAAACAAAAACAAAAAAAAAAGCATTTACAGAACCTACATTCACTATTAATCCCATTGGATATGGGATTAGGTGGAAATAACACGGGTATTTTTTTTTAACCGATTGCCGACCAGCCACCGTCATTATACTGCGGCAAGTCGGCTCATTCCCGCAAATCGCCGTAGCTGTACATTGGTCCCTTTAACAGCTATAGTGGGGGGGGGGGAGCTGATGCGAGTGGCTGGCGGCCGAATGCATATGCCTTTGTCCTGCAGGGTGTTTTTTGTTTTTTTTTTTGAGAGGGTTTACTTCCTCTTTAAAAATGTGTGCGGTGGGTGTAACAAGATGTCCGCTTTCCTCCTTTTCAGTGTATCCTTATTATGGAGGAGTGCGCGGTGTAGCAAGATGGCGGCAACCTAACGTCACTTCCGTTACACATTCTGACGGGTCGCCTAATCTGACGAAACACCGGCCTTTTCCTGTGAGGTAGCGCTGTTTCCCAGCAGGCTCAGCGGTGGAAGCGCTCGGCCTGTGTGTGGTTTCCTTGCTTTCTAGTTTGTATCCGGTGCTGCGTCACGATCGCTCCCGGAGGCCGGGACCGGCGGCGGCAGCAGACGTGGTGGCCGCAGTGGAAGACGACGAAGAAGAAGAGGAGGGGGAAGGCGGAGCCGCTGTCGGGGAGGGCGGCTGGAGGCGCAGGTGGTCGCCGTGCTCGGGCGGTCGGTCGGTCCGCGGCACTGGGAGACCGCGCTGATCTCCCAGTTGCGGCCGCCAGACACACAGCGGTCACGGCCCGGGAATCTGCTACAGGCGGCGGAGGCCGCCGCTATCGTGGTGAGGAGGAGAGCCGAGCGCTCTGTGTACACAGGGGGGATGGGGAGAGCAGTGTTATCACCAGCATTAGGCTGCATTCACATCTCTACACTACAGGAACACACAACAAAATGCGTCACACTCGTGGTGCCAATGATACTTCATCACTTAAAGACCAGGCCTAATTTTTTCAAACTTGTTTACAAGTTAAACATTTTTTTTTTTTTTGCTAGAAAATTACTTAGAACCCTTAAAAAAAATTGATATATATATTTTTTTTTCAGACACCCTAGAAAATAAAATGGCGGTCGTTGCAATACTTTGTCACACCGTATTTGTGCAGCGGTCTTACAAGCGCAATTTTTTTTGTGAAAAAAATACACTTTTTTTTAAAATTAAAAAAATAGGACAACAGTAAAGCTAGCCCAATTTCTTTTCTATATTATGAAAGATAATGTTACGCCGGGTAAATTTGATACTCAACATTTCACGCTTTAAAATTGCGCCCGCTCATGGAATGGCAACAAATTTTGACCCTTAAAAAAAATCTTAGGCGACGGTTAAAAATTCCTACAGGTTACAGAGGAGGTCTTGGGCTAGAATTGTTGCTCTCGCTCTAACTATTTCTCACATTAGGACTGGGAGATTTTCTTTAAAAAAAACCCGATTCACGATTCGAATCAAGTTTTTTTTTTTTTTTTTTTTTTTTTTGGAAACCGCGCCGGTCCCGAGGCGCTGCGGGCATGAGCTTTTAGGCTAGTCCGCGGCGTCCGGCCTCGCGGACTAAGCCGAAGCCACGGCCTCACCTAAAAACTCCTTGCCTGCAGCTCTTCAGGCCCGGCGCGGTGTTCGCGCCGGTCCGGAGGCGCTGCGGGCATGAGTTTTTAGGCGAGGCCGCGGCTTCGGCCTAGTCCGCGACGTCCGGCCGTAGCCGCGGACTAGGCCGAAGCCGCGGCCTCGCCTAAAAACTCATGCCCACAGCGCCTCGGGACCGGCGCGGTGAAAAAAAAAAATCTAAAGGATTAAAAACCTCTGCAGAGGCGCTTTGTTGGCGGTATAGCCGCGCTGCCCCATTGATTTCAATGTGAAGGAGCAGTGTATACACCGCTCCGAATATGCTGCTAGCAGGACTTTTTTTCCCCTCCTGCCAGCGCACTGCTCCAGTGTGAAAGCCCTCGGAGCAATAGCGCCTGCAAACCGCCCCAGTGTGAAAGGGGTCATACACTTATAAGCAATAAAATAAAAAATTTCCCCTTTAAGACCATTGGGCAGAAGTAACATTTGATGTTGCTTCCCTCATCCAGTGGTATGGAGCCGAGCGGGGGGCCTTTCCAAAAAAACACTTTGCAGGAAACTGTACTGAACGGGACCCATAGGAAGCAAGATTAAATGGATTGTAGTGTGTTTCTGTGGATCTACAGAAGCACTAAAAAAAACTGCATAGATGTGTATTTAGCCTAAGCCTCCATTTACACTTGTACGATTCCAAAGTTGCTCTGACTTTGGGGTGCAACTTGGTTATGACTTTGGCTTTGACCAGTGATGATGGACAACTGTTGCATTGTATAGCAATCAGGTACAACTTTCATGCAACTTCTGAGGGTTAATATTCAAGTCTTTGGCCCTCAAGTTGTGTGAAAGTCAGACAAAAGTATTTCATGAACTACTTTAAAGTTGCTGCAATTTTAAGTCACGCATATATGAATGGGTATCATTGGAAACCATGGGGAACGACTTGTGCAACTTTGTCCAAAGTTACATGACAAGTTGTACAAGTGTGAATGGAGCCTAAGACTAGGTTCACGCTTGTGTGGGTCATGGACGCTTGCAAAGTTGTGCACGTTCCCAACCCATAGGCAAAACATCCTGCCCTTCAGCAGATGCGTGGGGGTGCCTTTATTTCTTAATGGTACTGTCCACGTTTTCACAGGTGCAAACCTGCATGATGCCGCAGCAATATGAGGCTCTGTGTGGTGCAATTTTAAAGGAGGATCTGGAACTTCATTACCCATCTTTCTGCTGGGAGGGCTGCCCGTTGACCCCCCTGTTCTACTCGCAGAACAGGGGGGTCACACTGATGTGAACAGAGCCTTAAGCAGAACTCCAGGAATGATATTTTTCTTTACTTATGGTAGTGCTGCTTGGCTCCATGTAATAACCCACATCAGATATCCAGGGCATGCTGAAAACTGCTGTAGTATTATTATTATTATTATACGAGATTTATATAGCGCCAACAGTTTACTCAGCGCTTTACAATGTATAAGGGGGACAACACAATTACAGTACAGTTCAATACAAAAGGTACAGGAGGGCCCTGCTTGTAGAGCTTACATTCTAAAGGGAGGGGGTGGTGGTACAAAAGGTAATAGCTGCAAAGAATGATTTGATGGGGGTGGCTCAGGGACAGTTATGTGGGTGTGGGATAGGCTTCCCTGAATAAGTGAGTTTTCAAGGATCTCCTAAAGGTGGACAGGGTAGGGGCTGATCGGACATACTGGGGCAGGGAATTCCAGAGGATGGGAGAGGCTCTGGAGAAGTCCTGGAGGCGAGCATGGGAGGAGGTAACAAGGGAGCTAAAGAGCAGGAGGTCCAGGGAGGAGCGGAGGGGGCGATTTGGGCGATATCTGCAGATGAGGTTGGTGATGTAGGTGGGGGCGATGTTGTGAATGGCCTTGTATGTTATGGTTAGCATTTTGAATTTTACACGGTGGGGTAGGGGAAGCCAGTGAAGGGATTGGCAGAGAGGAGCAGCAGTCACGGATCGATTAGTGAGGTGTATTAGTCTAGCAGCAGCATTCATAATAGACTGAAGGGGGGATAGCCTGCTTAAGGGTAGGCCATTAAGGAGAGAGTTGCAATAGTCGAGGCGGGACTGTAGTAGTCCCTGTCCAGCGAGCCCGCAATGTCGGCACCCCAGCTGATCTTCAGATTGACTCCCGGGTGTTGCCGCCGCCATTCCTGGTAAGGGAGCCAGGCAGTGAAGACTTTTGGCTTCACTCCTGGTTCCCTACTGTGCATGCGCGAGTCGTGCTGCGTGTTCTGATTGGTCCCTGCTGTCTCCTGGGACCTGTGTGTCTCCCAGAAGGCAGCGGGGGGGAGGGAGGAGGATTAGCTGGACATTGCATAGGACTTTCCGCGAAAGTGGGAGCAGATACCTGGATTTGACAGGTATCTGCTTCCCCCTCTGCCCGGAAAGGTGCCAAATGTGACACCGGAGGGAGGAATCCGGACAGTGGAAGTTCCATTTTTGGGGGAACCCTGCTTTAAGAAGTTGCTCATGCGGCATCGCTACCATTCAGACTGCCTTGTATGCATACAAGGTGTTCTCTCATTGGGCAAAGGTGGGTCTTGGCGTTACTGCCCACCTCTTCCAATCGGAGAACCCCTTGTAGTCATTGAAAAACATGCATGGTGTTTTGTGAATGGTAGCAGTGCTGAGCAAGCAATCCTCCTGTGGTGTGCAGAGGGGAAGCTGCTGGCACAGAGCCTGGAAATCGCTGTATGTAGCACAGACTACTACAGTGGTTTTCAGCATCTCTGTGGCCCTCCACATATCATCTGTGAATCCTTACTATCATGTTGCTCTGTGACTTTTTGGGGCTCTTGTACACGAGTTGTCTGTGTTTTTTTTTTTTGCATTTATCTGTAGACTGTACACGGGGGAGAGGAGAGGGGGTGCATGCTGAACATGTTGCACCCTAAATATGGATGTAACAAATTCAGAAAGGTGAATTTAGCCTGTAACCACTTCAATACAAAACACTTTTTTACCCCCTTCCTGCCCAGCCCAATTTTTACCTTTCGGCGCGGTCACACTTTGACAATTGCGCAGTCGTATAACACTGTACCCATATGACTTTTTTTTTCCGGTATTTTATTGCTTCTGGATTTATTTTTTACAAAATAAACTAAAGACAGAAAATTTTAAAGAAAAACGCGTTTTTCTTTGTTAGAACATTTTGCAAATAATCTTTCTTCATAAATTTAGGCCCAAATATATTCTACATTTCTTTGGTGAAAATAACCCAAATCAATGTATATTAGTCTGTAGGAAACTATGGTACTGATGGCCTATCTCATTTCTTGAGACCTGAAAATGAGAGGACAGTACAAATATCCCCCAAATGGCCTCTTTTTGGAAAGTAGACAGTCCAAGGTATTTAGTAAGAGGCATGGTGAGTGTTTTTTAACCACTTGAGCCCCGGACCATTATGCTGCCTAAGGACCAGAGGTCTTTTTCCAATTTGGCACTGCGTCGCTTTAACTGCTAATTGCGCGGTCATGCAATGCTGTACCCAAACGAAATTTGCGTCCTTTTCTTCCCACAAATAGAGCTTTCTTTTGATGGTATTTGATCACCTCTGCGGTTTTTATTTTTTGCGCTATAAACGGAAAAAGACCGAAAATTTTGAAAAAAAATGATATTTTCTACTTTTTGTTATAAAAAAAATCCAATAAACTAAATTTTAGTCATACATTTAGGCCAAAATGTATTCGGCCACATGTCTTTGGTAAAAAAAATGTCAAGTGTATATTTATTGGTTTGCGCAAAAGTTATAGCGTCTACAAACTAGGGTACATTTTCTGGAATTTACACAGCTTTTAGTTTATGACTGCCTATGTCATTTCTTGAGGTGCTAAAATGGCAGGGCAGTACAAAACCCCCCCAAATGACCCCATTTTGGAAAGTAGACACCCCAAGGAAATTGCTGAGAGGCATGTTGAACCCATTGAATATTTATTTTTTTTGTCCCAAGTGATTGAAAAATGACAAAAAAAAAAAAAAAATATTTACAAAAAGTCGTCACTAAATGATATATTGCTCACACAGGCCATGGGCCTATGTGGAATTGCACCCCAAAATACATTTAGCTGCTTCTCCTGAGTATGGGGATACCACATGTGTGGGACTTTTTGGGAGCCTAGCCGCGTACGGGGCCCCGAAAACCAATCACCGCCTTCAGGATTTCTAAGGGTGTAAATTTTTGCTTTCACTCTTCACTGCCTATCACAGTTTCGGAGGCCATGGAATGCCCAGGTGGCACAAAACCCCCCAAAATGACCCCATTTTGGAAAGTAGACACCCCAAGCTATTTGCTGAGAGGCATATTGAGTCCATGGAATATTTTATATTTTGACACAAGTTGCGGGAAAGTGACACTTTTTTTTTTTTTTTTTTTTTTTTTTTTTTTTCATAAAGTTGTCACTAAATGATATATTGCTCACACAGGCCATGGGCATATGTGGAATTGCACCCCAAAATACATTTAGCTGCTTCTCCTGAGTATGGGGATACCACATGTGTGGGACTTTTTGGGAGCCTAGCCGCGTACTGGACCCCAAAAACCAATCACTGCCTTCAGGATTTCTAAGGGTGAAAATTTTTGATTTCACTCTTTACTGCCTATCACAGTTTCGGAGGCCATGGAATGCCCAGGTGGCACAAAACCCCCCCAAATGACCTCATTTTGGAAAGTAGACACCCCAAGCTATTTGCTGAAAGGCATGGTGAGTATTTTGCAGCTCTCATTTGTTTTTGAAAATGAAGAAAGACAAGAAAAAACATTTTTTTTTTTCTTTTTTCAATTTTCAAAACTTTGTGACAAAAAGTGAGGTCTGCAAAATACTCACTATACCTCTCAGCAAATAGCTTGGGGTGTCTACTTTCCAAAATGGGGTCATTTGGGGGGGTTTTGTGCCACCTGGGCATTCCATGGCCTCCGAAACTGTGATAGGCAGTGAAGAGTGAAATCAAAAATTCACGCCCTTAGAAAGCCTGAAGGCGCGGCTAGGCTCCCAAAAAGTCTCACACATGTGGTATCCCCGTACTCAGGAGAAGCAGCAGAATGTATTTTGGGGTGTAATTTCATATATTTCCATGGCATGTTCGAGTAATATATCATTTAGTGACAACTTTGTGCAAAAAAAAAAAAAAAAAAAAAAAATTTGTCTCTTTCCCGCAACTTGTGTCGCAATATAAAATATTCCATGGACTCGACATGCCTCTCAGCAAATAGCTTGGGGTGTCTACTTTCCAAAATGGGGTCATTTGGGGGGGTTTTGAACTGTCCTGGCATTTTATGCACAACATTTAGAAGCTTATGTCACACATCACCCACTCTTCTAACCACTTGAAGACAAAGCCCTTTCTGACACTTATTGTTTACATGAAAAAGTTTTTTTTTTTTGCAAAAAAATTACTTTGAACCCCCAAACATTATATATTTTTTTAAAGCAAATGCCCTACAGATTAAAATGGTGGGTGTTTCATTTTTTTTTTTCACACAGTAATTGCGCAGCGATTTTTCAAACGCATTTTTTGGGGAAAAAACACACTTTTTTTAATTTTAATGCACTAAAACACGCTATATTGCCCAAATGTTTGATGCAATAAAAAAGATGATCTCAGGCCGAGTACATGGATACCAAACATGACATGCTTTAAAATTGCGCACAAACGTGCAGTGGCAACAAAATAAATACATGTTTAAAAGCCTTCAAAAGCCTTTACAGGTTACCACTTTAGATTTACAGAGGAGGTCTACTGGAAAAATTACTGCACTCGATCTGGCCTTCGCGGTGATACCTCACATGCATGGTGCAATTGCTGTTTACGTTTGACGTCAGACCGCCGCTTGCGTTCGCCTTAGCGCGAGAGCAGGGGGCGACAGGGGTGTTTTTTTTTTTTTTTTGTTTTTTTTTTCTTTATTATTTTTTTGCTTTTTTAATCTTACTTTTAAACTGTTCCTTTCATATTTTTTTTTTTAATCATTTTTATTGTTATCTCGGGGAATGTAAATATCCCCTATGATAGCAATAGGTAGTGACAGGTACTCTTTTTTGAAAAAATTGTGGTCTATTAGACCCTAGATCTCTCCTCTGCCCTCAAAGCAAATGACCACACCAAGATCGGTGTGATAAAATGCTTCCCCAATTTCCCAATGGCGCTATTTACATCCGGCGAAATCTAAGTCATGAAATACTCGTAGCTTCCGGTTTCTTAGGCCATAGAGATGTTTGGAGCCACTCTGGTCTCTGATCAGCTCTATGGTCAGCTGGCTGAATCACCGGCTGCATTCTCAGGTTCCCTGTTGAGACAGGAGAGCCAGAGAAAAACACGGAAGACGGTGGGGGGGGGGGGGGCATTCCCTCCCACGGCTTGTAAAAGCAGTCTAGAGGCTAATTAGCCGCTAGGATTGCTTTTACATGAAAGCCGACCGCTGGCTGAAAAGAATGATACCAAGATGATACCTAAACCTGCAGGCATCATTCTGGTATAACCACTCAAAGTCGTGAATGGCGTACCTGAAGACAAAAAAATGGTTAACAATGGTTAACAATAAAGCACAGTAAAGTGTAAATAATGACACACCTGAAAAACAAACATGATAAAACATAATAACAATAACAATAACAATCAATAACAATAACAATAACAATAAAACATTGCAGAATAGAATACAGTAAAAAAGAGCAGAACAATAGAGAGAGAGAATAGAGAGAGAGAGAACAATAAAACAACAACTATTTTTTTTTATTTCATATTTTTTTTTTTTTTACACTTTTTTTGTAACTAACTTTTATAACGGTAACCGGTTCCAGGTTCGGGTCTCTCAAAATGCGATGGCATCTTGGGAGACCCTGTGAAAGTGTGCCTAGTCTGTGCAATGCTGTACCCTACGCTAATACTCAACTAGTGCATGGTAGCGTTCAAAACATTCACCAATGCAAAGGCCAGGATTTTCAGGACAGGAGGGACAATAATAGCGGGTGTCACGCCTATATCCGCGCTTGCTGCAGACACGACATCTTTTTTGGGGGGTTCGTTGGGTAGGGGTACTCGGGAGGACATAAAAATGCCTCTCATGCAGCCGCCTGCATTTGGTTGGGGATGTGAATGGGGGAAGTACGGGCGCTGCAGAAGCGGTGGGTTCCCAATTAGGATTGGCGAATGCAGCAGGAAGGGCATTATGGGCACGACGGGCCTGTGTTTGTCTTTTTGGTGGCAGCGGGACACTACTTGTGCTTGCCACCTCACCAGCTTGAACTGCACTTATGGGACTCGCCACGTCACCAAGTGTTACTGCAGTGCTGGTTTGACTACGACCGGGGTGTACTAGGCCGCTGGCGCTTGCCAGTTCACCAAAACACTACCAAAAAACTGTTAGCGATCGCAGGGATCAGGCCTGACTCTGCGAACGCTGCAGTTATGCGTTTAGTGTTTTGTAAGTGACAGTGATCGATCGATACCGCACTTGGGTGGGCTGGGCTGGGCCGGGCGGAGGGGCAAAACGCAGGTGCTAGCAGGTATCTGGGCTGATCCCGCTAACACTGCGTTTTTGGGAACCCTAAACTGCTGGTGACGCTAGTATAGATCTGATCGGATCAGATATTGATGCGATCAGATACTATACCACTAAGGGAGGTGTACAGTGCGTGCGTGGGTGTTAGCGGTACTGGCGCTAATCTGACGCTGCCTGGGGCTGGTGCTTGCCAGTTCACCAAAACGCTACCAAAAAAACTGTTAGCGATCGCAGGGATCAGGCCTGACTCTGCGAACGCTGCAGTTATGCGTTTAGTGCCTTGTAAGTGACAGTGATCGATCGATACTGCACTTGGGTGGGCCGGGCGGAGGGACAAAACGCAGGTGCTAGCGGGTATCTGGGCTGATCCCGCTAACACTGCGTTTTTGGGAACCCTAAACTGCTGGGGACGCTAGTATAGATCTGATCGGATCAGATATTGATCCGTTCAGATACTATACCACTAAGGGAGGCGCATGCTGCGTGCGTGGGTGTTAGCGGTACTGGCGCTAATCTGACGCTGCCTGGGGCGACGCATATCACCGCCGGGCGATCGGGGGGCTAAACCTTTATTCGGTAATAAACGGCGGGTGCCCTGACACTATAAAAAATAAACGAACTAACCAGCGTCAACCGTAACGGTTATACGGTGATCAGTGGTGAAAGGGTTAACTAGGGGGCAATCAAGGGGTTAAAACATTTATTAGGTAGTATATGGGGGTCCCTGACGCTATAAAACGCTGACGGCGAACCTAAATATTTACCTCACTAACTAGCGTCACCAGCGACACTAATACAGCGATCAGAAAAATGATCGCTTAGCGACACTGGTGAGGGGGGGTGATCAAGGGGTTAAAACTTTATTAGGGGGGGTTAGGGGGGTACCCTAGACCTAAAGGGGGGTAATATACACTGTCCCAACACAGTAACTGTCACAAACTGACACTATGCAGTAATCAGAAAAAAAAACAAAAAAAAAACTGCTGGTGTCAGTTTGTGACAGGGGGGGGGGGGGGGTGATTGGGGGGGCGATCGGGGGGGGGATCGGGGTGATTTGTGTGCCTGGCATGTTCTACTGTGTGTGTAGTGTTTGTGCACTCA
This sequence comes from Lithobates clamitans, assembly GCA_037952925.1. Taxonomy (NCBI): domain Eukaryota; kingdom Metazoa; phylum Chordata; class Amphibia; order Anura; family Ranidae; genus Lithobates; species Lithobates clamitans. Next base: position 6,608,251 of record JBBGZY010000368.1, read on the forward strand.
CATACTTGTCGTCTCTCCTCGGGCCGGAACGGAAAATACCGACCCGAGGGGAGATGACATCACTTCCTTTGCTGCTGTTTAGCATACAGCAGCAAAGGAGTGTTCTCATTGGCCGGCGGCGATCGCGAGGGGGGGGCCACGAACGGATGGTCTCCCCCTCATCACCGATCGCCGCTGGACAAACGACGACCACCTCGGGCTCCGGGGGGGGGGTCCGATCGGACCCCCCACCCGCGGAAGGCAAATCGCGTACCCTGTACGTGATTTTGCCTGTCCGTGCCACTTTGCCGACGTACATCGGCGTGAGGCGGTCGTCAAGTGGTTAAAGTTGTATTTTTGTGTTTTGTCTCTTTTTTTTTATTTTTTTTTATTTTTTTTTTTTTGGAAAATGAAGAATCTAAAGTTTCAGTGTGTTAAAAAAAATACTTTTTTTTTTTCTTAAATTTTTTAAATATTACATTTTCTTTTTACATTTTTTTACATTTTTTTCATCCGGTGACCAGAGCAATACAGTGTTACCACAGTAACGCTATACTACTCTGGGGAGATGGATTATTTTTTTTACAAACACTGATTACTTATAGCATTTTACAATTATAAATAAACATTTTTTTCTAAATTAAAATTACTCATTCAGCGTTTACTATTGTGAAGAGCTGTGATTGGCCACAGCTAAACAAATGGTACAGATGGGCTGTGATTGGCTTTGTTTGTACCAAGTGATGACTCTCATCATGACTGACCAATCTCAGAGCTCATCATAATAATATACAAACACATTTAACAAAGTCTTTTATTGTATACTGTCATGTGATCTGCTAAGGTTGACCACAGCGATCACATGTTACCGGCAGCGGACCAGTACAGTGATCTGTGATCGGCCAAGTCCGGTGGACGCAATGCTGGGAGGTCGTCATATGACTTCTTTCCAGAACAGTGCTCCTGCCCAGCCATAATTTTACAATAGACTGGGATGAAAGGGGTTAACAAGCCCTCTGAAAAACAGGAGTGTCATCCCCAAATCTCACTCCAAATCTTGTGAGAAATAGCAGTCGTCATAGGCAGGTGTATGAGGGATGTTAGGACTTCTTTATATTTGGGGGGGGGGGGGGTAAAACACGTGGCTGCGCTGCATTTTTATTGCTCCCACTGCAAAGGGTGTGTACTCATCCTGTGGTTGTGATGCTTTTCCTTAAGGTGCAAGTAAACCTCTCTATTGTTTTCAGCCAAGGAAGCTGCCATCTTTGCTTCTGTTTAAGCTACCACTGCCATGATGCTGCACATTTGATCAGTTATGACACCAGCCATTGGATGGTTTGACAATTTGGTTGAGAGCATAACCATTGGAGTGTTACATTTTCGGCACCTGCAGGAAATAAACGTTTTTTTGGATGGGTTTACTTCCGTTTTAAGATAGCACATTTTCACTTTTTGCATTGGTCACCAAGTTCACCTTTACAAAAAAAAATAATAATGCACACTTTTTGCAGGTAAGAAAGTGTGCATTTATATATATTTTTTTGTTACGGTAGGTGCCTGTAAAGCATTGCACCCACGATAAGCAGGTTTCTTGCTGACTGTGTGTAAGTTGCAGGGCTGCATTTTAATTTTTTTTTTTTTAGGAATTGTGACAATGAGCAGGGGGGAAGATCCTCTGCTTGCTGTCAAATGCATCTGTAACATGTTATACCCTGAACATGGGTGTAACAGGTTACAAAAGGTGAACTTCTCTTTTAAGCAATGGGTTTTAATTCACCTCTTCCTGCCCCTGTGACACATATGTGCGCCTGCAAAGAGGGTGGGCTTTAACGCCCACTTGCCAAACATATGCATTTATGGGGGGCAGAGGCTTCTGTACTGAGAGCATGCTCCCAGTACAGAGACCAAGCTGCTCCTAATCATGTGACAGCAAATCAGTGGTCACATGAGGCAGACCCTCCAGCCTCTTTGGTGTAATTGTCTAGTTAAAAGGATGCCAGGGTGGGCTGGAAGGGGTTCAATTTTTTTTATTCTTTTATGTAAGTTGTGTAGATCTCTTACAGTGAACTTGTTGGCCATTTTAAACTTCTTTAAAGTCCAGTGTGAGGCCTCACTCATGTTTTGTAGGATGCAGAATAGCAATGAGGAGATAGTACAAGTAGAAAATCAGAAGGTCACCAGGTGACTATAGGGCAAAGGAGCGCTCAGGCCTGGTTCACACCTATGTGCTTTTTGCAGAAACACAATACAGTCCATTTAACATGGTTTCCTATGGGACACATTCACATCTATGTTTTCAGCCACTGTGTTTTTGAAAAGGGTCAGGGACTTTTTTGGCTCAATAGGTTTCAGTGGAGACGGTGCAGAAAAGCGTGTAGTGCGTTTTGTGGTTTTTAATCTGCTCAACAACAAATTGGCCCTAAAAAAGCATAAAAAAATGCAAAGCTCATAAAATAACGCGTGTGCAAAACGCACTGCAGAAATGGATCAAAAGCAAACTGCATAGGTGTGAGCCAGGCCTTAGGAATTTTCAGTATCCAAAACTCACCAAATTCAAAGCCAAAGGGTGGTTGTGCATACAAACCTGATGTGACCATGAAGAAATCTTTTTCACACAACTGATAATATTCACAGGGGCAATGTATGCTGTTAGGCCTGGTTCACATCTACGCAGTTTGCTTTTTGATCCCTTTTGTTTATCGATGTGTTTTGCTCTTTTTTGTATGTTTTTGGCCAATTTAGTGGGCAGATTAAAAAAACGCAAAATACATCATTAACCCTACATGCTTTTCTGCGTCGTCTCCATTGAATTTTATTTAAAGTCCCTGTCCCTTTCCAAACCGCAGCAGCTGAAAAAAAGCATATATGTGAACGTGTCCCACAGGAAACAATGTTAAATGGACTGTAGTGCGTTTCTGCAAAAAGCACCAAAAATCTGCATAGGTGTGAACCAGGCCTTAGTAGACATGAGATAAACATAGACTCGGTCCAAAACGGATTTAAGAGAAGAAAAAAAATGCAGGCGCCTCCGAGTATAGACTGTTGCATATATTGTGAATCGCAATAGTAAAAAATCTCACTTTTAATTACTCAATACCAGGCACATCTTGGGTGTGAAAAGGTTCGGTGATGCATCCATGACACTTGGTCCGCAGGGAGAGTCACCCTGGCCGCCAAGATGGTGGTGTGTAGGAGGAAAGCCAAGAGAGAGGGATGGAACGCTCCCTGGACAGCAGCACTGGTCGTGATGACGTCACTGGCGTGTTTGCAACGCGTTTCCGAGCGGGCGCACCCTGGTGGTGGGAGGAATACGCGCTCATTTCTCAAGCAAGTAATGCAGAACTAGATGTGCAGTATTTATGTTCAGCTAGTGCTGCCATCTAGTGGGGGATGTATAAAATTACTATGGGCAGCATTGTTAAAGGAGAAATTTGGCCACCTAGCGGTGGAAAGTCAAAATGTCAAATTTTCAAACTTTGGGAAAATTGATTGTTGATGGTGTTTGTTAAAGTGGCGAGGGAAACTGTGTTTATCTATACCTCCTTCTATCCATCTGTTGGTGTTCTCTAAAACGGTCTCTTTAGTGAACGCATGGTTCTTCCCATATATTGTAGATTGCAAGGACAACTTAAGCAATAAACTGCATGGTCGGAGGAACAATTATAAAACTCTTCAAATATGTGGGTTTTTCCTTTTGCAGTAAACTTTATTTCTCTGTTTTATAAAATCACAGGTTTTACATAATTTTTTTTTGCATCTGTACATACCTATGATGGGAATAGGGCAAAGCTGAGGAAATGCAGTGCTTTATTGTGATTTTTGCTTACTGGGGGTTATTTAATTTTTGAGATTGGGAGCTCTCCTGTATGTAACTCGTGGTTGTTCAGGGAGAAAGGGTTGAAGATGAGGATCTGCATGTAGTATTTACCATTGTTTTTTCAGAATTTGTTCCATTTTTTTTTTTTTTTTGTGTATGTTCTGTGTGAAACTTGGTGGTGAATTGAATGGTCTGGTCAAAGGGTTCTTTTTCGGGGGGGGGGGGGGGGTTGATTAAGATAATGTGTGTGTGCTTGTGGAATGAGGGCATCTGGGTACCTTTTGTCCATTAATTTGTTCTTGAGGATAGTACTATGTTCTAGAGCTGCACGATTAATTGTCAAGAATCGTTATCGCAATCTTGACTAAAGTGTTTTCTGATTCTTTCTATGCAAAGAATTCTCTCTGCTCTTCTGAAGCCACAGCCCTGGAAAGGAAGGAAAAAAACTGGGCAGTCTGCCAAGAATCAAAACATTATTTATCAGTTGAACTGAAGTATAAACATTGTAACAATTTGTCAATGGAATAGACTTCTTGTGTAAGTGAAAAAAGTTTAACCACTTAAACACTAAACCTTTTTCTGACATTTGTTGGTTTCAAGTTAAAATCATTTTTTTTTTGCTAGAAAATTACTTAGAACCCCCAAACATTAGATATATTTTTTAGTAGACACCCTAGAGAATAAAATGGTAGTTGTTGCAATATTTTATGTCACATTGTATTTGTGCAGCGGTCTTTCAAATGCAATTTTTTTTGGAAAAAATTACTTTAATCAATTAAAAAAGCAAAAAACTAACCAGTAAAGTCTTTTTTTGTATAATGTGAAAGATTTTACGTTGCGAGAATCATGATCTTTTTATTCTAAACAAAAAAATCGTGATTCTTATTTTGGCCAGAATCGTGCAGCTCTTCTAAATTCAATATAATCCTCTGTTCTGGTGCAGTTGCGTCGAAGACGACAGAACTGTCCCTTAGGGATGTTGGTCCACTTATGATAATGACAGCTTTTGTAATGTAGTAAAGAGTTTCCTGCCATAGGTTTAAAATGATTTTTGGCATGTATCTTGCCTCCTATATGGTATAGCTCCAAGTCTCGAAAGGCCAGTTTATATGGATCTGTGACATATTGGAAGGAGAGCCGTTTGGGTTGTTATTGCAATGTGTGACAAATTGTGTGATGGATTCATTAGGACCATCCCAAATGATTAAAATATCATCGATATATCGACCAAAAAATATTAGATTTCCTGAAAAAGGGTTGTTAATCCATATTTATTGGGCCTCCCACAATCCCATAGCTAGGTTTGCATATGACGTCAAAAAATTAACGCCCATTGCCGTGCCTTGTACTTGTAAATAAGTAGTATAAGAGAAATGTTGTATACATCCAATCTTTAGGCACAGATCACTCACACGTACATTGACACCTCCATACATAAATGCAGAAGAATACTACATGATCACCAAATGGTGAATTATGCACAGATGTATGGGTTTTCCAGCCCCTTTTAACCACCCCCTCTTTCGCCAAAAAATATTTCCACCCCCACCAACACCAACCCCCCGCACCTCCTCCTATTTTTCTTCAACCTTGTAAATTTTTCCTCTCCTCCCCAATTTTTTTTTTTTTTAAATACCCTCCTTTAATTCATAACATCTGGTAGTCACCCATATAAAATAAAGGTATACAACTGACTTCTAGTAATGTTGTCGTTCATTTTTCTATGGAATTTTTTAATTGTAATTTTGTTGCTCTTTATTGCCATTTAATTTCATGGAATACTTTTACTGTTTTGAAATTTTATCTCTTTAACCTTTATGTATAAATGATTGTTATACCATGTATGAAACTGTATGATATTTATAGTTTATATTATCGCATTTAAGTTTAATTTCCCAAAGTTTGAAAATTTGACATTTTGACTTTGCACCACTAGGTGGCCATATTTCTCCTTTAAAGAGAAGTTCCACCTATTTAAAAGTCAGCAGCTACAAAAAGTGTAGCTGCTGACTTTGAATAATTGGACACTCAACTGCCCCACGGTCCAGCGATGCCACCGCCCGAAGCCTCGCTTCTTTCCCTCCTCCTCTCCGAGGCACCGACAGTCTAACTGTGGGTGCCCGGCTGTGGCTTCAAAGCCGGGCATGCACTGCGCATGCATGAGCCGCGCTGTGATTGGTCGGGCAATCTTCCGGGACTTGTGACGCATCCCAGAAGATTGCAGGGAGGGAGTGGCAGAGGTGAACTTCCGGTGCCGCGGAGCCTGGGGTGGAAGTGGGAGTTGGGTGCCCAAGAAAACTGGGTATCCGCCCCCCCAAAAAAAATGACATGCCAAATGTGGCATGTAAGGGGGTCACTTTCACTTAAAGCAGAAGTTCAATTTTTGGGTGGAACTCCACTTTAACAATGTTGCCCATAGCAATTTTTTACTGGCAGCACTAGTAGAACATAAATACTGCACATCTAGTTCTGTATTACTTGCTTGACAAAGGAGTGTGCATTCCTCCCACCACCAGGGTGCGCCTGGTTGAGTAATTTAAACGTGAGTTTTTACTATTGTCCATACTCGGAGGCGCCTGCATTTTTTTTTTTTTTTCTTCTCTTGCATATCTTGGAGATTGTTTCTGCTTCCCTGCCTAAGGCTGTCCCTGACAAACACAGGATTTCCTTCACTCTCCCCTCTCGTTTGCCACAGCACACAGCTGTGGAATTACAAGAATTACATAGACTTTACTGTAGCGGGATCCACCATAGATTTTTGCACCACTTATATATATGTGTGCCAAAACAGATTTATGTGGCCATCTTAAGACCCCTTTTCACACTGAGGTGGTTTTCAGGCGATTTAGCGCGAGAAATAGCACCTGTAAAGCATCTGAAACTGCCTCCCATTTGTTTCAGTGTGACTTTTCACACTGGGGTGCGCTTGTGGGACTTTAGGAAAAGTCCTGCAAGCAGCATCTTTGGGGCGGTTTGGGAGCTCCCAAAATGCCTGGCATGTTGAAATGAATGGGCAGCGCTTTCAAAGCACCTGAAAAGCGCTTTCGAAGCGCTGCAACACGGGCGCTTTTAACTCCTCCGAGCTAAAACAAGTAGTGCTTTAGCGCTAACGGGGCCCTGGCCCCAGTGTGAATGGGGTCTAATGTAGCAGACCAGCCATTCTGACATCTGTGGCTGGAGCACATTTGCAAAAACGTGATAGAAGAATGATTGTGTTGATTAGTCACAAAATTATTGCATAACCCCTATAAGGCCCCTTTTTACTTGATTGGGTCCGCCTGTCAATTTTTCAGGCAGACCTGATTGGATCATCCATAGCTCTCTGTGTCTGCTGACACCCACCGGCATCCAATCCGGTCTGCGGAAAACAGATGGGGATCTGTATGCCAGAAGATTTGATAACAGTCTGATGGAAACGGACAGGCAGTCTGTTTCCATGCGACCGCCACATAGAAAAGAGCGGGCTGTGTCTGAGTCCGCTTTGCATAGTGGAGCAGACACGGACCTGTCATCTGCCTGCTCAGTGGGAATCTGCGGATAGGTCCCTTGCTGAGCAGGTGGATCTGCTTGGACGAGTCTGCCCTGTCTGGTTCATAGTGAGCTGTCTGTTTTTTTTTTTTTTTGTTACATTGTAAGTTTTAATGTGTTTGGTCCTGAATTTACAAAAATCATTTTTGATATGTTTCTAGTTAAGAAAAAGAACAAGATGTCAAAAATTCGACGGAAGGTCACAGTAGAAAATACCAAGACCATATCGGATAGCACATCACGTAGACCAAGTGTTTTTGAGAGGCTTGGGCCTAGCACTGGTAGCAGTGCAGAGGTAAGAGCAGAAATCCTTTCTAAACGAAAGCATTTTATTTTTATTTCAGCTAAACGTGATCTGATTCCATACTTCCCATATTTACAGACGCAGTGTCGTAACTGGATGAAAACTGGAAACTGTGCTTATGGTAATACTTGCAGATATATTCATTCACCAAGAGGAAAAGGATTTAGTGGATCTTACAGAAGGTAATTTGCATATTTTACCCTTTCAAATTACTGCTTTTTGTTGCGTTTTGTTGAGGGTGTGTGTAGTTTACTATCCTCAATATATCAACTTTTCTGTCATGAATTCTCAGTTATGTTTGCCAAAAGTAGCGTACCCCTAGTACTTCACTGAGCTGGAGTGTCTCCTTGTGAAATTTTGTTACTCGGCATTTTCTGGGATCTCACTGGAAGCAGCGTGTCATTAACCTCTGTAATCAGGAATCTTGGAGGTAAAGTATGTGTACTAACTTTTTTTTTTCTTATAGGCTTTTCCTGTGAACTGTAAAGCCACAATTTATGACGGGGGATGGGACCTGATGTATTTAAAGAACCTTGCATTTTACGGCAAGGTCTGCTTTCAAGCAGTTCTAAGTCGTGGTTCACACCGAGGTGGTGCGGAATTGGCAGCGAAAAAGAACGACACCCCAAATCCGGGTTGCTTAATGCAGTGCGATTGGCTGAATCAGATCACATGGGTGTGAACACCCATGCGGTCTGATTCCAGTGTGACAAAAAGTGCATGCACCTTTTCTGTGCAGGTGTGGTGCGATTTGAGCCATACAAAATTAATGGGCTCAAATCACACTGCAAAGAAATGCACGTGATTTGAACAGGAATGTGATGTGATTCCTGTCTGAATCGCTTTCGGTTTTCCGCACTGCATTGGTGTAAATCAGCACTTAAGGCATATATAAATTTTTTTTTCTTCTTAAAATAATCGTTATACTTGCCTGTTGTATTCAATGGTAGTGCACAGAGTGGCCCCTCACGTCCTCTTCTGGGGTCCCCCACCAATGCTTTCTGGTCCCCCTTTTTAATTTTTTTTTATTAATGCCATTCATAGCAAACTGTGTGCTTGCCCATTTTTGTGTGGGCAAGCTCACAAGCTAGACTGTGTGGGGTTGATTTACTAAAACTAAAAACTACAGTGTAGTATATAAATATATAATAGGCTATTAAAAGCCAGTGTAAAATGTTCAGTTTTTACCATGATAAACTGCACATAAAAATCCAAGAGAAAAAAGAAACCCAAGTTAATATACATCTGAGAAAAAGAAAATTTGGTGTATTTCCACTGTTTCAGCCAAATTGGGATAACACCTACTTTTATATTTGTTAAATACCCCCATTCACACAGCATAACTTGGTTATCTTTGTGAGGGTGCTGACAAGCTGTGTTTTGTCACAATTAATGTCTGCACCTCTCTTCTTTATCAGTTGTAACTAGATTTAAAACTTATTGGGGTTGATTTACTAAAACTGAAGACTGCAAAATCTTTTGCATCTCTGCATAAAAACCAATCCTCCTCCTAGTTTTTTTTTGTCAAACCTAATTGAACAAGCTGAAGTTAGAAGCTGATTGTCTACCATTCACAGCTGCACCAGATTTTGTACTTTTCAGTACTCTCCAGTTTTAGTAAATCAACCCCTGTTTTGTCTATGGATGGCCCCGTCTCCCGCTCCCTTCTCTAAGCAATTGACAGCAGCAAGAGCCAATGGTTCCTGGTGCTGCCCCTGTGTCCTGAGTGAAGAGGGAGCGAGAACAGTGCTGCTGCAGAAGGGGCACAGCATTTGATTGAAAGAGGAGCCATATAATTATTAGGGAAGGGGGGAGCTGATCATGGAAGGGTTTTTTTTACCTTAATGCAGAGAATATATTAAGGTAAAATCCTTATACCTTTTTAGAACCACTTTAGGCACTCTTAATGCGTTTATGCACATGGTTTAGACTTTAGAAGAACAGAAGTTTATAATGGTGGAAAGTTTTTTTAATTTTGGTATAGCGTCTACACATTTCTTGAATTGGTCTTTGTAAGCCTCAGTCACACACACTGGTCATGTTAGGGTATAGTATTGAAAATTCTAATTAATAAAATGTTGAAGGTTTATATCGTTTAGTATTCATTTTAATAATTTGTGTTAACAGGTCACCAGATAGGCCAACTGGAGATCTCCGTGAGCGAATGAAAAATAAGCGCCAAGAGGTTGAGACAGAGCCACAAAAACGCTCTGCTGAGGAACAAGCTTCTCCCTCCCGGGTATGAGTTATCTTTTTAGTGAAAAGTAATTTATGCTTCAAGTTTCTCTAACTTTAATCTGTAGTGTTGCTTTGGTGTAGTGGAGGCATTTTGTGTGATGCGTATTCATTCGTAATTGTATCCCAATCCTCTGTGGTTGGTAGGCATTGTTTGCTTAAAAATCTGGTACCCTATCTTTATATTTTCATCCTTAGTTTTTAAAAGGTAAAAGTTAAAAAAAAAAAAAAAAAAGAAAAAGTTAAAATTTTACCAGATATTTATGTAGAAGTAGTCTTTAACCACTTCAGCCCCAGAAGATTTGGCTGCTGAATGACCAGGCCATTTTTTGCAATGCAGCACTGCGTTGCTTTAACTGACAATTGCGTGGTCGTGCGACGCTGCACCCAAATAAATAAAATTGACGTCTTTTTTTTTCCCCCCACAAATAGAGCTTTCTTTTTTGCGCTATAAAAAAAAAAAGCGACAATTTAGGAAAAAAACACAATCTTTTGTACTTTTTGCTATAATAAATCTCCCCCCTTTTTTTTTTTTTTTTTTTTAAAAAGCAAATTTTTTTCTCAGTTTAGGCCGATATGTGTTCTTCATATTTTTGGTTTAAAAAAAATTCCAATAAGCATATATTGATACAAAAGTTCTAGCGTCTACAAAATAGGGGCTAGATTTATAGCATTATTATTTATTTTATTTTTTTTACTAGTAATGGTGACGATCTGCGGCTTTTTTTTTTTTTTTTTTGACACATTTTTGGGACCACTGGCATTTATACAGCGGTCAGTGCTATAAAAATGCACTGATTACTGTAAAAATGTCACTGGCAGGGAAGGGGTTAACACTAGGGGGCGATCAAGGGGTTAACTGTGTTCCCTGCTACGTGTTTCTAACTGAAGGGGGCTGACTAGAGGAAATGACGGATCGTGGTCCCTAGTTAATAGGAACACACGATCTGTCACTCTTCTCAGAACAGGGATTTGTGTGTTTACACACACACGCACTTCCCTGTTCTGCCTCTCGTGCTCGCGATCACTCATGGCTGGCAGTCATCACGACCGTCGACCACGAGCATCGGCACCCCCGCAGTGCAGCGGGTGCCTCCGGCAGCGCGCACCCTGTCCTGATCCTGCGAGCCGACTTATAGCTACGATGGTTCGCGGGATTGTGCCGACCTGCCGCAGTAAAATGATGGCGGCTGGTCGGCAAGCGGTTAATATGTTCTTTTTTCATAGTGTTTTTTTTACCCCCCCCCCCCCTCACCAAGGTGGGGGGAAGACTTCTGCAATTTTCAGAAGTCTGGAAAAAGGAAGTTCGGGACAGATGGGTCATCTCCACGGGAACGCTGGGGTACAAGCTGGAATTTCGAGACTTTCCACCGTCTTGTTTCCTGAGATCAGGCTTTTCCAAAGATCCAGAGAAAAAAACGATCTCTGTTTCAGGCAATAGACCGATTTAATAACTCAAGGGGTGATCATACAGATACCCACAAAAGAGCAAGGTCTGGGGTTTTTATTCAAATCTTTTCATGGTACCAAAACCAAATTGAGACATCAGACCCATTCTAGATCTAAGAAAGCTAAATCAATTCCTGAAGATCCGCTCCTTTCGCATGGAGACAATCAGGTCGGTAGTTTCTATCCTTCTAGGAAGAGAACTTCTGGTGTCAATAGACATCAGGGATGCATATCTGCATGTCCCTATATTTCCTGCTCATCCAAAAGTTTATGCGGTTCGAGTTAGAACAGCAGCATTTCCAATTTGTAGCCCTGCCCTTCCGGCTAGCCACAGCACCTCGGGTGTTCACCAAAGTGCTGGCCCCACCTCTAGCCAGGTTAAGGGCACAGGGCATAACAGTCGTAGCGTACCTAGACTATTACTTGTAGATCAATCGGTGACTCGTTTAGAGCAAAGTGTATGCACTACAACCAACTATCTGAAAAGTTTGGGTTGGATTCTTAACCTAGAGAAATCTTCCTTATTATCGCTAAAAAGGCTGGAGTACTTGGGTCTGATCATAGACACAGTCCAGGAAAGGGTGTTCTTGCCTCAAGCAAAAATCAATTCCATAAGAGATCTGGTGCGCAGGGTCAGGTCAAATGGCAATCCCTCCATTCGCCTCTGCATGAGGTTGCTAGAAACCATGGTCGCTTCATTTTGAAGCCGTTCCCTATGCCCAGTTCCATTCAAGACTGTTGCTAAACAGTATCCTATCTGTTTGGAACAAAACAATTCAAGCTTTAGACTTACCAATGAGGCTGTCCCCAAGTGTGGCCCAAAGCCTCACTTGGTGGTTATTAACCCAGAATCTGCTGAAAGGAAAATCCTTCATACTAGTCATCAGGAAAGTGGTAATGACGGATGCCAGCCTTTTAGGCTGGGGAGCAGTACTAGAAAAGACAACTGTCCAAGGACAGTGGTCAAGAACCAAAATAATCTTGCTCATCAATATCCTAGAGATTCGGGCAGTACGCCTGGCTCTAAGGGCCTGGACTTTCAGGTTACGGGATTGTTCTGTCAGGATTCAATCCGACAATGACACAGCTGTGACCTATATCAATCGCCAAGGGGGCACCAAAAGTCTTTCAGCGCAGAGAGAGGTGAACCATATTCTAACTTGGGCAGAAAGGAATGTTCCATGCCTTTCTGCAATCTTCATTCCGGGAGTAGAGAATTGACAGGAAGACTACTTAGGTCACCAGCAGTTATTCCCAGGGGAATGGTCTCTTCACCCCGACATATTTCGGGCTGTTTGTCAAAAATGGGAGACTCCGGACGTGGATCCTCTAGCATCCAGGTTCAACACAAAGTTGGTCAACTTTGTGGCCAGAGCAAGGGATCCATTTGCATGCGGAACGGATGCGTTAATGACCCCATGGGATCAGTTTTCACTGATTTATGCATTGCCCCTATTCAGTTGCTGCCTCGACTTCTTTACAGGATCAAGCTGGAAAGAAAGCCGATAATTCTGGTGGCACCAGCATGGCCCAGAAGGTCATGGTACCCAGAAATCGTAAAGATGGCAGTGGAGGGCCCATGGTCAGGGACCGATATTCCATCCTTCCTTACGGTCTCTAAATTTAACGGCTTGGCTATTGAAACCCACATTCTAAAGAAACATGGGCTTTCTGGGTCAGTTATCTCTACCCTGATTAATGCAAGGAAGCCAGCTTCCAGAACTATGTAATATAGAGTCTGGAGGGCTTATGTTTCCTGGTGTGAATCCAAGGGTTGGCACCCTTGGAGATATATCATAGGCAAAATTCTTGCCTTTCTACAATAAGGGGTAGAAATGAAATTGGCCTTAAGTACTATTAAAGGCCAAGTCTCAGCTTTATTGGTCTTATTTCAAAGACCACTTCCTACTCATTCTTAGTCTGGGGCTTTATTCAAGGGTTGATGCGGCTTAATCTGCCCGTCAAACCTCCCTTGAACCCTTGGGACTTGAACTTAGTTTTGTCCGTGTTACAAAAACCATTTGAACCAAGACAACAGATTCCCCTAGTCCTTCTGACAAGGAAGTTTGTATTTTTGGTTGCTATATCCTCAGCAAGGAGGGTTTCAGAATTGGCTGCTCTTTCTTGTAAAGAGCCATATTAGATTTTTCATGAGGACAGAGTGGTGTTACGCCTTCATCACTACATTGTCTTGATGTGGTGAGAGCAGTGAAAATCTATTTAAAGAAAACTGCTCAGATTCGTAAGACTGATGTCTTATTTATTCTGCCGGAGGGTCCTAAGAAAGGACAGGCAGCGTTGAAATCCACTGTCGCTAAGTGGATTCGACAAGTGATAATTCAAACTTATGATTTAAGGGGTAAGATTCCCTCGTTTCAAGTTAAGGCGCATTCTACCAGGTCGGTTAGTGCTTCTTGGCAGTGCGTCATCAGGCCTCCATAGCTCAGATCTGTAAGGCCACATCTTGGTCTTCAGTACATACATTCACAAATTTTTTATCAGGTGGATGTAAGGAGGTATGAGGATATCGCCTTCCGGCGCGGTGTTCTGCAAGCAGCAGTATAGGTCTTCAAGTCTGGGTGTACCCTGCGGGTTGTTTTCTCCCACCCCTCTTGTGGCATTGCTATGGGACATCCCATTAAGTAATTACTTAAGGCTCTGTGTCCCATGATGTACGATAAAGAAAATAGGATTTTTATTAGAGCTTACCTGTAAAATCCTTTTCTTGGAGTACATCATGGGACACAGAGGTCCCGCCCCTCTTTTGGGATACAAGTATATTTCTTTGCTACAAAAACTGATGTGCTCCTGGAAGGAGGAGGGTTATAGGGAGTAAACTTCCTTTGATTGTGTTTACCAGTGTCAACACCTGAAGGTGGCCTATAACCCATTATACCCAAGTAATTACTTAAGGCTCTGTGTCCCATGATGTACTCCAAGAAAAGGATTTTACAGTTAAGCTGTAATAAAAATCCTATTATTACAGGGGACTTTTTTGTTCCCTATGGGAGAAAAAGTTTAATTTTTTTTTTTTTTTTTTTTTTATTGTAAATTTAAGTTGCACATAAAATATCCTCCCAAAAAATTGAGGCCCCCTCTCCCGACTTACATGTACGTAAAAATGTAAACCCACACATCGGGGTGTCTACACCTGAAAATGTCGGAACTGTATTTGTTATAGTAGATTGGGTTCCAAAAGTGCTGTTTCGTTGTGTGGTTTGCGGAAAAATGGGCTGTCTGCATTTTCTTTACACTCTTGTTAGGTTTATAAGGTGTCAACTATCTTTAATTTGGTTTGCCTTTTTGCTTTTCTCTGTTTTGCGGGTCCATGAGTTTGTTGCTCAACTTTGGTAGTTAATCTAACTTTCAAGCCAAAAATATGCATCCTAATGTGTGCAAATACCAAATAAATTGGGGGAAAAAATCTTCTGGCAGCTAAGTGTTAAATGGTCTAAATCAGCTGTTGAATCTCAGCCATCCAATTACCTGTTTATTATGTATCCTAACTCGATATATCACTTACACATCATTGGAGAGTTAGGATAAGAATTGCAGTTTGTTGAATCTCTAGGCCTTGTCTTCATGATTTGAGCTGGCTTTACCTATTTGAAGCGTACCTAACACCAATATTTTATATAGTGGACTTCAGCTTCAAGGAGGGGTTTCCAGAGGTAATCCAGGCTGCATGTAAGGTTAATGGGTAACTAAAGGTTTTTCTTTTTTGTCTTTTTTTTTTTTTTTTCTCATACCTCCTATGTGCAGTTGGTTTTGCACAGAGTGGCCCTGATTCTCCTCTTCTGGGGTCCCTCAGCGGCGCTCCTCTTCTCGAGTGCTCCGTGGAGAACCGCTCTCCCTCGGGGCACTCATGCGGGTGCGCTCCCGTGTCCTGCTGCGTCTATTGACCCGGCTCCCGCACCATTGGATTTAATTGACAGCATTGGTAATTAACGGCTGCGCTGCTATCAATCTATCCAATCAGGTCCCGAGACACCGTCTGGAGCTGGTGTGCTCGCCCCATCGCTGGAAAGGCCCGGGTTCAGGTAACTCAAAGGGGGGCCCTGGGGGGCAGCTGCACTACAAAAGGTTTTTCACGTTTAATGCATAGAATGCATTAAGGTGAAAAAAAGCACAAGGGTTTACAACCCCCTTCTAAAGGGCTTCCTGCACGTGCTTGGGCATTTTCACACGGGCTGTCTGATCAGGTCAGCCTTTTCAGGCGGACCTGATCGGACCCTCCAGTATCCCCTATGGAGCGGCGGATGTCAGCTGACACAGGAACTCAACTCCATAAAAGCCTGTGTGTCCATGCGCACAAAGACTTTGTTAGAGTTTAGGAGCAGCAGAGTTTAGATATTATATAAGGGTTTGATATTCACAAAATTACCCAGACAAAACGGGCAAGTACAAAATTCCTAGTAGTTTGTAGAATGAAAAAAACAAATCTGCTCAACCTGGGACCTGTTTGTGGTATTTTTAACCACTTAACGACCTCCCACTGTATATATACGTCAGCACTTTAAAGATGGATATCTTGGTAACCGGCAGCAGCTGCTGCCACAACCGGGGTATCCATCTTTTCAGTGGGCGGTTCTGTTTACGATAATGGTGGTCTCTGCAACGGATTCGCCGCGAGATCACCATTATCGGCTCTAGACCGCTTACCAGAGCAGTTGGTAGAGGCGGAGGCTATCGGGTCCTTCTCCTTCCTTGGTATGGATACGAGTGAGGGTAAGGTGGCCCCCATACCATAGCGGGGTGGAAGCGACATGAAAACGTCACTTCCGCCCATACCTCTTAAAGGGCCATTTTTTAAAATTTTTTATTGCATTTAAGTCCAGATATGAGATCTGAGGACTTTTTAACCCCAGATCTCATATTGAAGAGGACCTGTCATGCTTTTTTCTGTTACAAGGGATGTTTACTTTGAAAATCCATAAAATAAATAAGAAAAAATTTTTTTTTAAAGCGCCCAGTCCCGACGAGCTCACGCGCAGAAGTGAACGCATACATGAGCAGCGCCCGCATATGAAAATGGTGTTCAAACCACACATGAGATATCGCCGCGATCGTTAGTGCGAGAGCAATAATTCTAACCCTAGACCTCCTCTGTAACTAAAAACATGCAATCTGTAGATTTTTTTTTTAAACGTCACCTATGGAGATTTTTAAGGGTAAAAGTTTGACACCATTCCACGAGCGGGCGCAATTTTGAAGCGTGACATGTTGGGTATCAATTTACTCGGCGTAACATTATCTTTCACAATATAAAAAACAATTGGGCTAACTTTACTGTTGCCTTATTTTTTAATTCAAGAGTGAATTTTTTCCAAATAAAGTGCGCTTGTAAGACCGCTGCGCAAATAGGGGTGACAAAAATTATTGCAATGACCACATTTTATTCTCTAGAGTGTTAGAAAAAAATGTATAATGTTTGGGGGTTCTAAGTAATTTTCTAGCAAAAAAACTTTTTTCAGACTGTGTTTACAAGTTAAAAACAGGCTCGATCCTTAAGTGGTTAATAATGGATTTAGTGCAGTTAAAATCGTTTACTAAAGCAGTAGTGGCATGTAACAGATTATAATAAAAAACAATAGGTGTATCCACATACAGAACTACAGGGTGGGGTATTTTTACCCTTATGTATTAGGCTCTATTCCCATTTGGACCTCAGGCATGTTCAGGTGTCATTTATTTGACACGCACTGCAACGCATGAAGCTTGTTGCCCAAAAAGGAGCCAGGAGCTTCTTATGGGCGACAAAGTTTGCACGTTGCAGTTGCTGCACAATTAACGCGTAATAATCGCTGCAAAATTGCATTACGTTTTGGGTGCCATTGAAAATGCGTTTTGCGATTGCAAGCAAAATTGCAGCTATTTTGCCCGAGATCCGAAAAACACCAAATTTGCATATCCATGCCCATCAATTCTACATATTAGTGCCAACTTATCAGTGTCTGTCAGTGAAGGAGAAGAAATACTATGTTTTTAGTTTAGCAAAAAATTAAAAAAAACCCAGTGATGATCAAATATTGCCAATAGAAAGCTCTGTGGGAAAAAAATTATAAAAGTTGTGTGTGCAGTGTTGCATGACCGCGCAATTGTCATTCAAAGTGTGAAAGCTGAAAATTTGTCCTGGGCAGGAAGGGGTGGGGGTGGGGGGGGAGTGCGGGAGTGCCCAGTATTGAAGAGGTTAAAGTGATTGTAAACCCTCACATATACCCAGTGAAGTGAACAGCCTCAGATGATACACAGGAATGAAACCAATCTCCCTACATAAGTTTTACATGTATATCTGCTGTCTTCAGCTTTATATATTCTTTAGAGAGTTCAGATTCTGTTAGATTTTTCTCTTCCTGTTTAGCACTGCAGTGAAGCCTGAGCATACAGCAAGACAGCTGATTGGAAGAAAGGCACACACCCCCTCTCATAGGTGGAGACTTTCACGGGTGTTTGTTGAATCTATTTTATAGCAACCTTCCCAACACAAAACTCCGGCCACTTTTATCATATGTGGCAGAGAACTTGTCAGAAGTTATCAGGCTGTTAACTAGAGGTGCGCGGTTAATCGGTAAAGAATTAGATCGCAATTCTTTCCCCTTTGTGATCTTAACAAACCATTTTCCGATTCTATGCAGAGTTCTCTGCTCACAGCTGACAGCTGTCTAACAAAAAAAGTCTGCCTTCCAAGTTTGACAACCTGGCTTAGACTGAGATAGGGAGAAACATTGTAACCCTTTGTCCTTTTAGATCAAAGGAATGAACTTCGGTCTGTAAATGAGGGAAGTTTAACCACTTAAAAACTAAACCTTTTTCTGACATTTGTTGCTTACATGTTAAAATCAGTATTTTTTGCTAGAAAATGACTTGGAATCCCCAAACATTATATATATTCGCACATGCGCAGTAGGGAACTGGGTAGTGGAGCCGCAACGCTTCACTTCCTGATTCCCTCACAGAGAATAGCAGCGGCAGGAGCCGAGAGCTGAGCGATTGATCGGCTTCGGCTGCCGACATCGCTGGACTCCAGGACAGGTAAGTGACCATTTATTAAGTCAGCAGCTGCAGTATTTGTAGCTGCTGGCTTTTAATTAATTTTTTTCTAGGTGGACTCCCTCTTTAAATAAAAAAACCTATCTTTTAGATAGATTTTTGCTCCAAAAGCATTTTATTAAAACAAATTTGATTTAAATCAAAAAAATCATTTTTTTTAATTTCTTTTAAATCATTAATCTTTATCCACCCTGGAGCTCACTGATTGGAAAGGAAAACTTTTGAACAAAGTTCTACTAGTGTATGGCCAGCCTTGGTATGGGGCAGGAATACCCTGGGCCAGGAATAGTCAAGATTTGCATGTAAAATCACCTGCCTATGTTTTTGGATCCACTGCTAGTTTTCACTGAACTCTTTTTTTTACTCTGCGCACAGGTTTATGATTGATTTACGTGAAGTCAAACACACCCATGTGGATATAACTAATACAACAATAGACTGATTTCTCTAGATATGTGTGCATGGACATGTAGTGGTACACGCGTAGTGGTACACGCATGGTTCAACCACGTCTTGTCTTTTTTCCTATAGAAAGAGTCTTCCAGGGGAAGACACAGAGAAAAGGAAGATATCAAAATTACTAAAGAGAGAACTCCAGACAGTGACGAGGAGGGCGGTGAATGGGAAACCACTAGAGAAGGTGAGAACTTGGAAACAAAATATTTGGGGCATTGGTATTTTATATTTGTTATAATTCTTTACACAAGAATTGGGCAACATATTTATTTAGTGATGGATGTCTTGCACTGTGGTTGATATTTTTTTGTTTTGAGTTATGGGTGGCACAAAAATATCTGAAGAGTCCTTCTTTTTTTTTTTTTTTTTCCCATCGTTTGCAAGGACTGACGTATAGGAAGACAGGGAAAATCTTACTGGCTAGTGTGCTCCATATTGATGACTTTTTCTGCTGAATGTGATTTACATGGAAACTTCCACAAATGTAACAGCAGTTCTTACTATATAAAACTGCATCATAATGGAAATGCACTTAAAATTTTAATTAAACGTACTCTGCCTATTGCTTAGATTTAGAGCTTTTACCAATTGCAATCAGGTGTTCTTTTTCTTTTGACACAGTTGACCAATGTGGAAAAATGAGTGAGTATAAGGTAGGATAGAAAAACCTTTATGAAAAACCCTATAGTAGTGTTGGGAAACTTTTGTTAAGGGCATGTGTGTTTTTAAAATGGCATTGGTTCATATGAGTGCATCTGACCGTATTGATGTAATACTTTTGGGGTTTGCTTAAAAAAAAGTGCTGCACAACCTTTAATAATCCCTGTAATTTTGTGTAAAATGTTTACTTCCTGTGATTGTCAACTTCATCTAGTGACCATAATGCTAAAATACCCCAATAAAAAAAAAACTATTATGACCACTGGATGGAGCTGATGATCCTAGAAAGTAAACCTATGACACAGGCTTTATTTGTGTTGACTGTGGGGATGCTTGAGACATTTGCACAGCAATTTATTTTTTTCAGAAATAGACCCCGTAGTGTCTTCATGTTAGAACATTAGTGTTTTTAGAGAGTCTTCATAATGTAGAAGTTTGTGTGTGGTGGGATTTGGAGGAAGAGGGTTGGAGTCATAACCTCGCAGGTTTTTAGTGCTGCCTGTGTCCCCACTGTAGTGTTATCTCCTCACTCCCTTTTTATAGGTGACCATATATGAAATGAGACAATCCCTGCACAAGGGAGACAGACTGCTGAAATGCTGAACATGGGATTTAACCCTTTCCTACAAGGCTCTTGTTGTTGCACATGTTCTCTGAGAAGTTGTTTTGCTGAATTTCTGTTCCTCTGCCCTGTCATGGGAACTGCCATTGTTAAAGTGGTTCTAAAGGCAGATTTTTTTTTTTTTTTGTACCTTATTGCGTTGTTCTATGCAATAAGCTAAAAAACATGAGTGCAGCTTCCCCCCCACCCCTCTTATACTTATTAGAGCCTGATCTCGATTCAGTAATATGCCCGAGAGCAACGTGTCTTTCCTCACTAGACGTCAAGGTAGCAATGGTTGCTGTTGAGAATTGCTGCTGCCAATCACAGCCAGTAAGAGGAGAGGGGGAGGGGCAGAGGTGAGTCTCATTGGATGACAACAGAAAAGGTCTGGCGCCAGAAAACTGGGACATTTGTAGCAATGGGACCAATTTCAGTGTACTACTTGTGCCCAATAAGTAGCTATATGGATGAACACACCAGGAGAGGTGTGATAAAAATGCATACTGTCAATGGCAACCATAAGAATGAGCGCTAGTCGAGCCAGTCTTGTGTGGACAGATAACCAGGCAAAAATCAATAGGATAAACCATGTATTGATTTATTGTTACCATAAGATGATTTAAAAAACTGTTAAAATTCTCCTTGCATAAATAGATGACAATCAGCTTGCTCACTCTGTGGTGGTACCTTATGACGGTGGCCAGAGATGGACTGGCTCGTTGAAGATTTGCTGTAGTGGTGGAACCCTCATGCACCCCTTACAAAACCCACAAAAACGGGGAAGGGGGCGGGTAAACCCAACTTATGTAGGGACCGGGAGACTAGAGCCTCAACCGAGTCCCCGATGGTAACCAGCGGTAAACGGAAGCACGGCCATTTATTCTGGATGGATCTATATTTGCTGTTATACTCGGTTACAAACCTGATGGTGTTAATGTAGAGAGTGCAGCGCTGGACATATGAAGTGAATGGTGAAATATTACTAAACCATGTAATAAAATTTGATCAACAACAATATGTACAAATAATGACCTATAAATATAGGTAATGAATTACTTGTGACCGTGAACATATAAATATAGTGAATTACTTATGACCGTAAGCATATGTAATTACAGAAAAAATTCCTAAAGATAAAACTATTAGAGGTGCATAAAAGTCCAAAGCAATAATTTTTCGTGCAATGTGAATGAACATATGGAATTGCAGAAAAAAATCCTGAAGGTAAAACTTTTAAGGTGCATGAAAGTCCAAAGCAATAATTTTTCGTGCAATGTGAATTTCAGGGGTGCATCTTCGATAATCGGTGTTGCCCACCACCGGATAGGTGAATGAATAAAAGGCTGACCAGAAAGCCTGTGACCGCCCTTATTCAGTTGTGACGAAACGGCCGTAGGGTCACAACATTGCACGCACCGCGCATGCGCGATTTTTAAACAAACGGCGGTAGTGTCGTTTTTTTACTCTGTTCGTTTTTTTTGCTTTTTAATGCCTGATACCGCAATTTGCCAATAAAAGAAACCCAAAGTTATCTGCACCAGCGGAGCTTTTTTTCTTTGTCTCTTTTTGGCACTATATATTACATCTTCCTGTACTGAATCTGTGGAAGCTTCAAGTCTGCCCTAGGAGAGGACAGGAGTCGGGAGAGTATCCACAGTGGTTGTTGGCTGGAGAATTACCTGGCAAGGAGTCCTGGTCCACTGATCCATCTATCAAACGGAGTATCCGTGTGGTGGTCCCCCCATATCTGCTAAGCCTGTTCCGACCCCCCTGAATAAGGGCGGCCACAGGCTTTCTGGTAAGCCTTTTATTCATTCACCTATCCGGTGGTGGGCAACACCGATTATCGAAGATGCACCCCTGAAATTCACATTGCACGAAAAATTATTGCTTTGGACTTTCATGCACCTTAAAAGTTTTACCTTCAGGATTTTTTTCTGCAATTCCATATGTTCATTCACATTGCACGAAAAATTATTGCTTTGGACTTTTATGCACCTCTAATAGTTTTATCTTTAGGAATTTTTTCTGTAATTACATATGCTTACGGTCATAAGTAATTCACTATCTTTATTTATATGTTCACGGTCACAAGTAATTCACTACCTATATTTATAGGTCATTATTTGTACATATTGTTGTTGATCAAATTTTATTACATGGTTTAGTAATATTTCACCATTCACTTCATATGTCCAGCGCTGCACTCTCTACATTATATCTAGTTTTTTTGTACCCTTATATCGGGGTTATAGTGCATAGCAGCAGGACCCCTTTTTTTACTTAAATCACAATTTTTATGCACCTAGCGCAATTTCTTTCTTTAAACCTGATGGTGTTGGCATCTGGTTTTTGCACGGATCTTAGGGGATGGTACGCTATCAAGGAATTTATCGTGAGCCATTTGACATGTCCAGCCAATGGGGATTAAATAGAAATTGGCTGCGGGGAGATTAGCATTTTTAGAGGAACCATGACTGGTTACTCCACTACAGCAAAACCTCTATTATTAATACCCAGTGGAATTGATACAAATAGCTCACGATAAATTCCTGGATAGCGTACCATGCCCTAAGATCCGTGAAAAACCAGATGCTAACACCATCAGGTTTGTAACTGAGTATAACAGCAAATATAGATCCATCCAGAATAAACGGCTGTGCTGCCGTTTACTGCTGGTTACCATCGGGGACTCGGTTGAGGCTCTACATCGTCTCCTAGTCCCTACATGAGTTGGGTTCGCCCATCCCCGTTTTTGTTACCACCACAGCAGTGAGCAAGCTGATTGTCATCTATTTATGCAAGGAGAATTTTAACAGTTTTTTAAATCATCTTATGGTAACAATAAAACAATACATGGTTTATCTTATTGATTTTTGCCTGGTTATCTGTCCGCACAAGACTGGCTCGACTAGCGCTCTTTCTTATGGTTGCCATTGACTGAGTCTCATTGGATGCCCACAGTGCGGCTCGGGAGCAAGCCCAGGTGTGCCCCCATACCAAGTGTGTTAAATGTAGTTTAAATATGTGGGTTTTTTTTAGCACCAGAAACAGAACTTGCCTCCAGAGGTTTTTCCTATGTCTGGCTGCATAGTGTAGAAATACAGCACTGCTAAGGTTCACATCACCTGCTTCCCTGCCATTTCTACCCCTCCATTTATAGAACTCATAACATTCTTTCTCAGATGCAAAGTGCTCTGAAATTATCTGAGATGGAGCCAGTCTTCCATTCACAGAATGCTTGGTGTTCTCTGACCGAATATTATGAATTCTATGGATGGAGGAAGTGGGCTAATGGAGCAGGCAAGTGGCACAAGAATTTAGTATTTGCAGCAGATGATGTTCAAGCGGAACTAAAGTTCCAGATTTAAAGACTGCGAGCAGGCATGTAGTGTCTCTTCTGCAGTAAAATAAACTTACCTGCTTGCTCAATCTTTGGTATGTACACTGAGCTGTGCAAGTGCATTACAGTATACATTCTGGTAATGCACCTGTGTGCCGGGATGACTCAACTCCTGTGCATGTAGAAAATGCCAGCGCGGGACGTCGGACCAATAAAGGAATGGTAAGTATTGGGACTTTAGTTCTGCTTTAAAGATGAATGCTGTGAGAAGATGCCCACACTAAGCAGCAGTCAGACAGACCTGGGATGCACTTGATTATGGGTAAGTTATGCTCCTTGTGCTGCATAGCAAAACATGTTTTACCACATTTTAGCTTTCCATTATAAATCAAGCTTATTAATTGATCCTTGGGTTTATATTCCTTGCTGATTTGTGTATACATGGTGGACCTATCTTTTCATATTGATGGTAAAATAAACTTGTATGTAATTGGAGCACTTGGACTTGAATTCGTAGTCAAGCTAGTCTTGTGATCTGCTGCATAATTGAATCATTTTGCAACTTCATTAAAGGGACTTCCACCATCAGAACTTATAGAAAGCTGGGCCGTGGAGTACTCGCACTCTTGCTGTTACATTTATATGGCCACAAGCTCCCTTGCACAGTAGGGTAGGTCTGTAGGCTTTATTTCAATTAAAGCATATACGAAGTGCTTTCAGAACATATTAATGAGTTTAGCTGTATGCCTGGTGGCCAATTGTAAGTAGCTTTAATGCTCCTGCTGTTTGACTTTAATGAGGATACAAATCCATTGGTATAATATGCATAGCATGTCTTATAGTTTGATATCTTGAAACAAGTCTTTTGTGATTTACATAGTGGCAAGAAACTTTTCCTTGGGAAACTGATTCACGATAAGATCATTGGCGGCATTCTCTTTAGGGCAGTTAAGTAGATGCTTCTTGGTGTCCCCTTTTCTTTAGCTCTGCATCTCTTCTATTAGGTAATATTGTCTTGGGGTGTGAATCTATAGGCACCCACCAAGCTATATAATGTTCTGAGCTCCTAACCCTAAACCCATCATTAAAAATTCAGCAGCTGTTTAAATATCTTACCGTGAGACCTAAATAAAAATACAAAGCTTCCTATTTATCTATTACAGTAGATTCAGATAATGGTGATGGCAGTTATGACTATGACCACGAATTGTCATTGGAAATGAAGCGTCAGAAGATTCAGCGAGAATTAATGAAATTGGAACAGGAGAACATGGAAAAGCGGGAAGAGATCGTCATAAAAAAAGAGGTATTTCTAAATCTTTCAGTCCAAAAAAGATTGATTGCATATTTCTATGCAACACAATTGCTTTATTTTATAAACCATCAAAGCAGCACTAAATTTCCCCTAAAGTGGTGTTACAGCCTCATTTGCAAGAATAAAAATAAATCCAGTCATACACATGAACTACAATTCATACATAATAAAGTACAGAGTGCTTAAAATTTTAAACAATAGATTATTGTGCAACCAAGCAATCCTTAATCAAGTTTATAAAGCGATAATAGTTGGTAATAGTGGCTAACTTAAGCTGTGAACTGTATGGATTTTAAGGGGAAAAAATAAAAAATAAAATGGGATCCCCCCAAAATCCATACCAGACCCTTGTCTGAGCATGCAGGCCAGGAAAGGAAGGGGGCGGGAACCATACCAAGCCACATGCCCTCAACATACGGGATGGGGTGCTTTGCTCATGTTGATGAGGCCTAGGGCCTCTGCCTCATAACCTTGGCTTGGTGGTTGTGGGGGTGCACGGGGTAACATTGGAATCTGGAAGCCCCCCAGATCCTCGCACCACCATGTGAATGAGTTCAGGGGAAAAAGTACCCCTACTCATTCACCAAAAGTCATAAAAACACAAGACAAATTTTGTTCTTTAAAAAAAAAAAATAAATAAATAAAAGCCCCCGATGTAAATCCATAGTCAATCACAAATGCCAGCCACGGACCTGCATGGAGGAAAAAAAAATGACGTCTGCCGAACACGAAGGCTCCTGTCGTGCCACATGACATGATTTGCTTCTCCCCCAAGCAAAGAAGTGTGGTCACCCGGGGACGTCACCGGATGACCCTGCCTCTGACTGCCCTTGGAGGCCACACCTTATGATGTCATAGGGGTGAAACTGTCCAACGACTTCACCGGGTGACCCAGCCCCTGTGATGTCACAAAATGGTCCTCGTGACCACGTCTTCTGGCATCATAGGGTGTGGTCTTCATGGTAGGTACAAGGTGACCCCACCCCTATGATGTCATAGGGAGTGGTCCTAGAGGCATGGCCTGCTGGGTGGTTAAGGGTCTGGTATAGATTTTGGAGGAGACCCCAATGACAGCAGGGATGACTCATCGCATCAGGGATGCCCCGATTCTTGATGTTATGTTGAGCGGTCATTAGATATAATCACAAGAGGGAGAGGGTAACACTAGTAATCCATCCAGAGTGGCCAAATATATTGTGTTTGCATCTGGGAGCTTACTGTGTGTACAGTGTTGCCGTGGCCGGAGAAAAAAAATCTTCAGCAGCTGTGGATTTTGGAAGGAACTGATGCAGGCTTGATGCAGTCGATCTTTTACTCCCCTTCTGTGGCATTTGTCTAGAAAGTTTCATGCATCACTGTTTTTGAGGCATGTTGCTGACATCAATTTCAAAATTGCCTTATATATATATTTTTTTCTTAAAATGGTAAGTTTTCTCAGTTTAAACATTTGATATGTATTCTATTTTCTATTGTAAAAAAAATATGGGTTCATGAGATTTGCAAACCATTGCATTCTGTTTTTATGTAGATTTTTACAAAGCGTCCCTTTTTTGGAACTGTGGTTGTACATTTGTATGGCCAGCTTTGGAAGCTGGGATTCTCAATTGTATGTTAATGAGAGGAGACTTAAGCTGGCCAAAGACTTTTTAAATTATTTTTTTTTAGCCAGCGAGCTGAATAAAAAAGGATTTCTCTATCCACACAAACGAGGTGGATTGAGTAATCGATCAACTTTTGTTGAACAGGGACAGCTACACACTGATTGAAATTAAGCTGGTCCCTGTTGAAGCAACCAAATTTGGATCAGAATATGGCCAGCTTTAGTCTGTCCTGAGAAAGGTAAGTGTTTTTTTTTAAGGTATGTGTGAATGGGACAACAAAAGCTCAGTTTTGTGTTTGCCTTCTGCTCTTATGGATCTTTGCATTCCTTCTCCTTAGACTCCGTGTTTGTCTCAGCCTAATTGTGAAGAATTATAAACACAGTTGTATTTCTGTGGTTGGTGAGATTAAATGGCAGATCTTGGAATATAAATATGGTTGTCGTCTTCCTTTTTTTTTTTTTTTTTTTTTTTTTTTCCTGTGCCCTTTAGTAGCCAGGTTTCCATCCTTATTTGTTATCGATTAAATTTCCCATTGCTTGGATGCTTGTAAATATTCATAGATCTAATTCCTAAATGTGTTTCCTATAGATTTCACCTGAAGTTGTAGCAAAAATGTCTCCCTCACCAAGTAAATCTAGCAAGTCTCCAAAACGCAAGTCCAGCCCAAAGTCCAATAACCCCACCAGCAAGAAGGAAAAGAGAACTTCCTTAGGAGCATCTCCACCACCTTCAGATTTACCAACCAGGTCAGTTTAAGGTTTTTCCTTTTTTGTGTGTCCTGTGTGTGGTTTTAAATACCAGATCATGAATTTTAATTCGTGCTAATGTTACTCTATTACAGTATTATATAATGTACAATGTGTGTGTTTCTGTAATATATATGTGCCAAATACCTTCGTTTTTGGGTGAAGTTTGTTGTTCTGGGGAATTTGCTGTATTTTTTTTTCTTTTATCCTGATTCTCCTTCTATAGTTCACTTCGTACCCCTTGTGGTGTTTTAATTCTCCCACCCATCTTTGGGTGTTCCCCATTATACAAAATTGAATTCACAATTCATTCAGGACAATACAGCAGGTTTGCATTACTATTAGGGTACATTACTCCCCTGCATATAAACGATCTGAATGATGGGATAAACAGTTCAATCTCTGTATTTGCGGACGATACTAAGCTAAGCAGGGCAATAACTTCTCCGCGGTATGTGGATACCTTGCAAAAAGATATGAACAAATTAATAGGGTGGGCAACTACATGGCAAATGGGTTTCAATGTAGAAAAATGTAAAATAATGCATTTGGATGGCAAAAATATGAATGCAATCTATACACTGGGAGGAGAACCTCTGGGAGATCTGGGATGGAAAAGGACTTGGGGGTCCTAGTGGATGATAGGCTCAGCAATGGCATGCAATGCCAAGCTGCTGCTAACAAAGCAGAACATTGGTATGCGTTAAAAAGGGGATTAATTCCAGAGATAAAATGATAATTCTCCCACTCTACAAGACTGTGGTCCAGCCGCACCTAGAGTATGCTGTCCAGTTCTGGGCACCAGTCCTCAGGAAGGATGTACTGGAAATGGAGTGAGTACAAAGAAAGGCAACAAAGCCAATAAAGGATCTGGAGGATATTAGTTATGAGGAAAGGTTGCGAGCGCTGAACTTATTCTCTCTGGAGAAGAGATGCTTGAGAGGGGATATGATTTAAATATACAAATACCATACTGGTGACCTCACAATAGGTATTAAACTTTTTCGCGGAAGGGAGTTTAACAAGACACGTGGCCACTCATTAAAATTAGAAGAAAAGAGGTTTAACCTTAAACTACGTAGAGGGTTCTTTACTGTAAGAGCAGCAAGGATGTGGAATTCCCTTCCACAGGTGGTGGTGGGGAGCATCGATAGTTTCAAGAAACTATTAGATAAGCACCTGAACGACCACAACATACAGTGATATAAAAGGTAATACTAACATATAATCACACACCTAGGTTGGACTTGTGTCTTTTTTCAACCTCACCTACTATGTAACATCTTGGAGAACTAACCACAGATCTTCTGTGCTTTTAGGCTGCATTCACATCTGAGCGTTTCAAAGTCGGGCGTTTTTACCGTGATTTCGCCGCTGTATTTGCCACGATTTTGTACAGATCACCAATGTAAAATGCAGAAAAACACCTGTAATCTGACCCAATGGGCGTTTTTAAGACCTTTTGCTTCAGGTGACAAAATGCTCAGGTGTGAACAGGTGCCATTGAAATGAAGGGGATTTTGCTTGGACATTTTTCAGGGTTTTTTTGGGGGCGTTTTAGAAGCTGAAAATGCTCAGGTGTGAATGCAGCCTTAATGTAATCCCAGACACTCTGTTGAGATCGGGGCTCTGTGGGAGCCAAACCATCACTTCCAGGACTCCTTGTTGTTTACACTGAAGATGGTTCATAGGCCCTTTTCACACTGGGGCGGTGGGTGCGTCGGCGACAAAGCGTCGTTATTTTTAGCGGCGCTTGACCGTCGATTTTGCGGCGCTATTCAGCCGCTAGCGGTGGTGCTTTTACCCCCCACTAGTGGCCAAGAAAGGGGTAAGACCACCGCAAAGCGCTTGCTGCAGCTTCGCTATGCCGGCGATATAGCCGCGCTGCGCCATTGATTTCTATGGGCAGGAGCGGTGTATACACCGCTCCAAAGATGCTGCTTGCAGGAGTTTTTCCAACGTCATATGACGGCCAGGCGGCGTGGCTCTTATTCTGGGCGGGCGTCATATAACGTCCGTCCATTTAAAGAGGGCATGCGCGCGATCGTGTGCGCGTAGCCCTGTACCTTCGGCGGCGTGTCACGTAGACACCGCTCGACACCGAGGGGGGTGAACAGCCATTGGGCATGGCTGTTTACCACGTGATCAACCGTGATGAAGTCCCGGCCGATCACAGATGGTACCACCCCACTTTGCACGGCGCGTGCACGCCGGTGGCGGCGTGTTTCCGGGAACACTGCTCATCACCGACGCTGGTAAACAGCCATTGGCCAGCGGCTGTTTACTACGTGATCGGCTGTGATCCTTTAATAGCCGATCATGAAATGTAAACATAGAGCGGTAACGAGATGTTACCGGGTTCTCCTCCTCACACACCGATCGTGTGTGAGGAGATTGCGGTAACATCTCATTACTGCTTACAGTGTACACCAACACACACTGCCCCCCCCCCCAATAAAGAGGACCTGTCACCACCCATCAAAGTACCGGTCATAGTTCATCTGAGTACATAAGTACCTGTCACCAGGCCATGAGAGTACCTGTCACCAGGCCATGAGAGTACCTGTCACCAGGCCATGAGAGTACCTGTCACCAGGCCATGAGAGTACCTGTCACCAGGCCATGAGAGTACCTGTCACCAGGCCATGAGAGTACCTGTCACCAGGCCATGAGAGTACCTGTCACCAGGCCATGAGAGTACCTGTCACCAGGCCATGAGAGTACCTGTCACCAGGCCATGAGAGTACCTGTCACCAGGCCATGAGAGTACCTGTCACCAGGCCATGAGAGTACCTGTCACCAGGCCATGAGAGTACCTGTCACCAGGCCATGAGAGTACCTGTCACCAGGCCATGAGAGTACCTGTCACCAGGCCATGAGAGTACCTGTCACCAGGCCATGAGAGTACCTGTCACCAGGCCATGAGAGTACCTGTCACCAGGCCATGAGAGTACCTGTCACCAGGCCATGAGAGTACCTGTCACCAGGCCATGAGAGTACCTGTCACCAGGCCATGAGAGTACCTGTCACCAGGCCATGAGAGTACCTGTCACCAGGCCATGAGAGTACCTGTCACCAGGCCATGAGAGTACCTGTCACCAGGCCATGAGAGTACCTGTCACCAGGCCATGAGAGTACCTGTCACGTAAACTGCAAAAAGCAAAGCAGAAACGCTTGTGACGGGAGTCACTTTGGACTGGGGGCTTGTGGAACCCAGCTTACCCTGGAGAGCTCTGGAAACTCCTTGTCCAGCTCCACCGCCCCCACCTTTATGCAAGTTACCCTGTGTCTATTAGGGGCATAGGGTGAAAGAGAGCCCCAGCCTGATCTGCACTAATCAGACTCGCTGTACAACCACACTGGACTCAGCGTTTCGTGTTACCCCTGTTATCCAGGGTTCTAGATGTGTGGCTTGTGTTGAATGAATGAATGAATGAAGGGGCTCTTTCACTTGGGACATATTTATGAACAATATCCTCCAAGAAATATATGAAGATAAATGCCACCTTTCGTCTCAGACGTTTGCTAGATAGTTGGGTGGGTTATGTGTTTAAGTGCCTGTTTGTCTGCCTTGGAAGCAAAGTATTATGGGATGTACTGTGTATGTGGCTTAGATGCTATTTTTCTGCACCCCAGTTTCTATGTTTTCGTGCATAGTTGAGTCGCTTGGTTTTGTTTTCAAGTCGCTGGTATGGATTTTTAGCAGCAATTCTTCCATGAAGACCACTTCTGCCCAGACTTCTCTGTACAGTAGACGGGTGTACCTGGCTCTCCTCTGGCTTCTGCTAGTTCTGTTCTGATTGCACTGCTGGACGTCTTCGGATGTCTAAGTGAAATAAGCATGCTGTGTCTTTTATCTGCTGCATTACGTTTCCTTGACTGAACGCTGCATCTACGGTCCTCAATGCTGCCAGTCCTTGTGCTTCTTCAAAAGAGCTTGAACAGCACAACTTGAAACCCCAGTTGGCTTTGAAATCTTTGCCCGGGACAGATCTTGCTGATGCAGTAGAACTACCTCGTCTTGTTGCTGTGCTCAGTCTTGCCATGGTGTATGACCTGTGACATGAAACTGACTTCCACAATCTCTCCTCCTTAGTAGCAGTTATGCTGGCCATACACTATACAGAAAATCGGCCGAACCCATTTCCGAAAAACGAACGGTCGACCGTGACCGCAAACGATCGTGCCATCATATAATGACCGATAAATTGTTCAGTGGACATGAATAAATAATTTTTTTGTTCGTTTTTTTTTACATATACCTAGTGCAGACAGTTCGGACGGGAAACACATTAACCTTGCAATTTATCGTACGTTCGGCAGAAATTTACCAAACTTCCCGTTCGTTTTTTTACCACAAAAACGTCACAAACGATTATCGATTTGTGCCCATTAACTTGCCGAAAAACGAACGAAGTGTCTATACGAACGATTTTTCGGCCGATTTTTCGTATAGTGTATGGCCAGCATTAGTAGCAGTTTTGGCTGTTCCTTACCTAATTTTGAGCCTCTCGCACAGCTGTTTCTGTTTCAGTTAATGACTGGGTTTCAACCTACATATGAAATTGATGATCATTTAGCACCTGCTTGGTATAGTTGGTTAATCATACATCTGACTCTGTAAGAATTGATGCTGGATTGAAACAAAAGGGTAGGCACACCAAATATTGATTTTTTTTGTATTTTGTAAATTGATACAAAATAAACAAATTTTTTTTTTTTTTTTTTTTTTAATCATTCTTACTTTACAACATTTATTCACACCTGCCTAAAACTTTTGCATAGTTCTGTTTGTGTTTTTTTTTTTTTTTTTTTTACTTGTAAAAATTCAATTCAGTAATGTACTAATTATGTGTAAGGGGAACACCACCATAACTGTGTTTGAAATTTATCGTAGACATTCCAAAGGAGCTCAGAGCAAGAAGAAAGGACCTCGGACTCCAAGTCCACCACCCCCAGCTCAAGAAGAAGTTCCTGTTTCGAAGAAACATAAAGATAAGCATAAGACAAAGGATCGTGTTGAGGAGAGAGTCAAGGATGTAAAGGAAAGAGGCAGGGATGTTGAGAAGCACAGAGACCGAAAAGACAGGCTAAGGTTAGCGTTGTATGCCTAGTTTTTCATCTTTCTGCAACCTGTTAATAATTTCTTTTTTAATAGCATTACTGTTTTGCTGTCCTTTTAATGGCACTTGGGTTGTCGCAGGAGATCCTGACACAGGACCCACCCAGAATGACCTTTGCTGCTTTGGCTAAATTGCTTCCACACATTCCTGGTATGTTTGCGATCTGTGCTCTATAAGCTTCAATGTAGGGCAGGTGAAACATGAGGGGTCTAATAGATTACCTTTAGAATCACTTTAACCACTTCAGCCCTGGAAGATTTGGCTGCTCAATGACCAGGCCATTTTTTGCGATACGGCACTTTGTCACTTTAACTGACAATTACGCGGTCGTGTGATGCTGCACCCAAACAAAATTGACGTCCCTTTTTTTTCCCCACAAATAGAGCTTTCTTTTGGTGGTATTTGATCATCTCTGTGGTTTTAATTTTTTGCCCTTTTTAAACAAAGAGTGACCATTTTGAAAAATGTTGTACTTTTTTGCTATATATAATTTATAATATAATATTTTTCACTATAATAAATATCCCCAATTTTTTTTAAAAAAGCCCCTTTTTTCCTCTGTTTAGGCCAATATGTATTCTTCATATTTTTGGTAATAAAAATTGCAATAAGCGTATATTGATTGGTTTACGCAAAGGTTATAGGGGGAAAAATGTATGGCTTTGTTTGTTTGTTTTTTTTTTTTTACTATTTTATCGGGACTGCGACATGGCGGACAGATCTGACACTTTTGACACATTTTTGGGACCATCGACAACTCTACAGCGATCAGTGCTATAAAAAAAATGCCCTGATTACTGTGTAAGTGTCACTGACAGGGAAGGGGTTAACACTAGGGGAGATCAAGGGATTAACTGTTCCCTAGTGTGTGTTCTAACTGTAGGGGGATGGGAGTGACTGGAGTAAATGACAGATCGTTGTTTGTAGCTACTGTCTCTCCTCTCAGAACAGGAATTTGTGTATTTACACACACCCATCCCTGTTCTGGCTCTCGTGCCCACCCGGCGGTCATTGCGGGCATGCGCATCGGCACCCCCACAGTGCAGCCGGTGCACGCGCCTGCTATCCCGCTTAAAGGTACCGATGTACAGCTACGATGGTTCGCGGGATCGGGCCGACCTGCCGCAGTATATTGGCGGAGGCTGGTCGGCAAGCGGTTAATGGATAGAGGCATTTCTAAGTTTGTGATTCGTACCTTACTAAAAACTTAACAAAAAAAAACACTTCCAGGAAGATCTTATCATACCTGGAAATCTTATTTTGCCTGGCGAGAATGCAGTCAATTCAGCCCAGGAGATTGGCTGCAAAAAGGTCTTGACTTGGCTTCTAGGCCCCTTTTTAAAAGTTAGGTATTGACCTTATTCATCCTCTTTGCCTCTGACATCACAGTCCCTTGTAAAAACCTTTATTGAAGGTGTTTCTCATATTGGGCCCCTGTTTCAGCACCTTTTTTTTTTTTTTTTTTTTTTTTTTTTTTTTTCTTTTTTCTTTTTTCTTTTTTCTTTTTTTTGGGACCCTAATTTTGGTTCTCTCTGCCTTGCACAAACCAAACTTTGAATTCTTCAGGGATGTTCTTCTGAAGGTTTTTGCTGGCAAAGTAGCCCTTTAGTAGCTATCTCGTCTGTGAAACATTTCTAGAAAGGCGGCATTGCCTGTAAAGAGGTTTTTTTTCATACTTTATTGAGAGTTCTTCTCGTTTTTCTCATACATCTCTATTTGATGATGGGGGGGTGTACCTCATTATCCACAAGTGTTTACAGACCCGCCTATTAGTTTAAGGGTTGTTTACGCGTAACAACCAGTGGGGTCAAGGAGTGTGATATTAGAAGAATTCTTCAGTGGAACTTTAAAGTGTGAACCGTTGGCATGCTGTGTTAAACCACTGGAATTAATAATGGGCCATCCGGGGTTCTTACCTGGACGTACTGCCTTGCACTTACATTCCTTGTCACCTTAAGGCTTACTACGTGCCTCCCATTTCCTGCATTCCAATGCCTGGTTTGCGATTGGCACTTTGCTCCCTAGCTCCTCTAACCCTTCTCTGGATCATTGGGGAGCATT
Source organism: Lithobates clamitans (assembly GCA_037952925.1). NCBI lineage: Eukaryota > Metazoa > Chordata > Amphibia > Anura > Ranidae > Lithobates > Lithobates clamitans. The sequence goes on from JBBGZY010000368.1 coordinate 6,642,522, forward strand.
TCAGTTATCAGATTAAGGCCCTTTTCAAACTGGGGAGCGGGCCCTGTCAGCACTGCTAGTTTTAACGTCACTTTACTGCTGTTATAGCGGCGCTTTTCGGCCGCTAGCAAGGTGCTTTGCAGGCGATTCGGCAGCACTGCCCATTGATTTCAATGGCCAGAGCGGTGTATATATTGGGACAATATAACTTTTTTTTTTTCTAATATTTTAAAATGTATTTGTCCTGCTGGCAGCATCTCCAATCTTTGCTCACAACCCGGTCCATGCTGTGCTTCATTGTTTGTCAGCCCCTTCATTATTGCTGCGTTTCCTAGTGACATAAGAGCTGACAGATTGAACTGCAGAAGAGGGAAACCAGGCACCTGAAACTCAAAAATGAAGTCTTGAAGTGCTGAAGATTATTTAGTAGAATTACAAGAATTAAAGTATAGGATGTGATGCAATAGGCTTGGAGCTCTGGTAATTTTTTTACATGGTTCTTAGGCTGTGGTATCTCTTCAAACGGGACAGATCCTTGGTGCAGGGAGCAGGACAGTTAAGTATTAGATCCTGTTTTACAATCGGCAATATTTCCTCAATCTAGAACAGTCCCATTAATTAGTATTGACATTATACAGGATTTATATATTGCCCACAGTCTGCAAAGCACTTTACAAGATGGAGGGAGACAGTACAGTTACAATACAATTACATACAAAAGGAATCTGAGGGCCCTACTCTTTAGAGCTCACAATCTAAAAGCAAAGGAGGGCCAAGTGACTCTAAAGATAGTTATTAGAGAGGAAATGGGCCTCTGGTCAACTGCTGCTGTAGTTTTCTTTGCAACAACAATCTATGAAATTTGGCTCAGTGGTTTTTTTTAAGACAAATGTCATTCTGAGTTACACAAGAGTTTTCTCATTTAATTTAGGGATACTTCAGAAGGATCTCATAGGCAGAAAAGGTCTCCAAGTCCAGCTGAGCGCTCAGGCAGTAATTCTTCCCATTCAAGAGACTACTCTCCACCTACATCCCGAAGGCGTCGCACATCATCGCCAACACCTGTCAAATCCTCCTCTCACAAGCATGGCATCTCCCCTTCCCGCAGGTATGAGGCTTTTCTTTCTTTTCAAGATGGATTAGCTGAGGGATTTTTTTTTTTCTTGTACAAGTGAATACATTGAGCCTAGTTTCAAACTAGTGCGATGCGTGAACCAGCGTGATTGCAGCGCTGGTTCCCGCATCGCTCCCCTCCCGCAGGCAGTTAGACTGCCTTCTGCGAACCGCTACGGGTGTCAATATATTGTTAATGACACCCCCAGATCGCAGTGCGAACTGTGAACTCGCACAGGAATTGGATCGCATAGGTGAGAAAACCCATGCGATCCGATTTCAGTGCGGGGGGAAAAAAGGTCCTGCACTTTTTTTCCTGCAAATTTACTGCAAGTTCAGCCATACAACTGTATGGCTGAAATTGCATCCCACAGACGTTGCATGCGATCGGCACCTGCAGTGCGGGTGCGAATCACATGCGATGTCTAAGATCGCGCTAGTGTGAACCTGGGCTAAAGAGTCGTTTTTGTGACATGACCAGCCTGCGAGAGAAGAAAACCTACATAAAACTCCTTTGCGTTAATCTCATACCTTACGTGGTGGTTCTGGTTACAAGATAAAGTGTAGCTTTTCAGATGGCGATATATATTGCTATATGGAATGCATGTTTGCGCTTTCAAATGATGCATCTGTCAGGCTTTCATGTGTGTACAGGATGTGATAAATCAGGCTTGGGGAGTTCTGGTCATTCTTTTATTAGGATTGAGCTCCTCAGCATAGAAAGTGATATGAAGAAACAACCATGTATGTAAAAAAAAATCTTGAAAAGTAGGCTTAACAAGTGCTGGATTTTCTATTTTACAATCTGTTATTTTCTGCTCTGTTAATATTCCATTGTTTTTGTTTAGCTATATGTATTTAGCACAGGCACATTTTATTCATTTTTGTGGCTTTTTTTTTTTTTTTTTTTTGTGTAAAAGTCAGTTCACAAAAGCTATTGCATGTTAACATTCCTTTTTAAATCTCAAAAATCCTAAATCACTACAATTTTATGTACATTCTAACATGTTGTTTCAACACTTCACTTTCAAAACAGTGATTTTTATGATTAAATGGCAAATTATTTTGATGCGCTGTGCTCAAGGAAGCTAAATGTCTTTCATTTAGGGGTTACATCTACAATAATTGTGAGTTTCTTCACGATGTATGTCTATAAGAACAGAAAAAATTGAGCCATTTGATTTGGAGATGAAATACAATATTTTGTGTGTAGTTGTACATGAACTCTTGTCTTTTAACCTTCAGGTTATACTCTCCCCCATACAGAAGGATTTGGCACTGGTAAACTATAGGCAAGCCCAGAATAACCCCTATGCTACCAACATGGGGTAGGACACTGCTGTCCTACCCTTTGTGTGTTTACTCTTGGTTCTGAGGCATGCTGACAGTAGGAGGGGGTTATCCTGGTGTTTGTTTTTTTTTGTTTTATTTTGGGGTCATTGTCTGATTTATGCAGGTGATGGTATACCCCAAAAGTTTACCATTTCAGCATCCCTCTATCAACCCCAAGAATAGGATTTTACAGCACAAAAGTCATATTTGAACTGGCTATGGATGGAAAAATATTTCCATAATCTTAACCAGCAGTAGCAGTTCTGCTTTAAAGAATCAACCCTTTTATCTTCTGCTGAAGGAGCTAACTTAGAGTTGGTGGTTAGAAAAATGATGTGCAATTTCCAAAAAACATTTTTTATTTTACATTTGTTAGGTCAGTTTCTCCTGCTGCACGTCATCACTCTCCCATGTCATCAAGGCATCATTCTCCATCATCACAGTCTGGATCCTCTGTACAGAGACACTCTCCCTCCCCTCGTCGCAGAAGATCCCCATCCCTTCATTATCAGAGGACCTCCTCACCTGCTGGAAGGCGCTCCTCCTCTCCATATGGTACTCATGGATCATCTCCTCAGAGGAGACGTAGTCAGTCAAAACATCACTCCCCAGCTAGAGAAAAAGGAAGACCTGAGAGGGAGAGAACGTCTGCTTCCCAGGACAGGCGGCACGACAGGAGGGATGGTATGTGCTCCATGTAAAGTGATTTGAGGTTACTGTTCAAAATTTTAATTATTCTAAAAATAATTTTTTTTCCTGTAGTGATTCTCTAACTACTATTTTTTTGGTGTCTCTAAATAGTAGCTACTAAAGGGCTGGGTGGCCTGCACTACCAGACAGCAGATTTTGGTGTTCTGAAAGTGACGTTCTCCTTAAGCTGGTTACATTTAATTGCATATTTTAAAAATGTATTAACCACTTCCAGTTCAGAAAAAAAATCTTACTTTTCTCTCATAAAATGTAAAATCAGCATTTTAGTAGAAAAAAAATTACTTAGAAGACCCAAAGATTTTATATTTTTATAGGCAGAGGCCCTGGAGAATTGATATCTTAACATGGCACTTTAAAATTGTGTATGCCTGAGGAACGGCGCCAGACTTTTATACCTAAAAATCTACATAGCCAAGGCTTTAGAAGAATTTAGAATTTTTCTTCCTTTTCCAGCAGTGGGTGTGGAGTCTGGGCATACACTGTGACAGCTGATTGGAGGAAAGGCACATAACCCCCCCCCCCCTTCCATATAGGCAAAGGAACAAAGAAACTTGCAGAGCTGTGCTGTGAATAAGGGGTCAACCGATTCACTTTTTTTGAAACATCTGCTTAACTGTTATTACAAGCAGCAGGAGGGGCCATCCCGCCGCTACGCCCTGGTCTCCAGACCCACTGGTAGGTCCGAGCAACCAGCCGGCGGATCCACTGGCTGGCCGAAGATCCAAACAAAGCCAGATTGGCTTTGTTTGGGTCTCGGTTCTAGTAACCTGGAAGCGATGTCATGACCTCACTTCTCGATAACTGGCATCCTAAAGACGGCAGTTTTAAAAAATGGACAGTGTTCAAGAACACGATCTTGAAGTTTTGAATACTTTCAAGGGCAGAGGTGGGGGTGGGGTCTTAGTAGACCCCAGATCCCTCCATAAAGAGTACCTGTCACTGCCTATTACTGTCATAAGGGATGTTTACATTCCTTGTGACAGGAATAACAGGAAAAAAAATTTAAACCTACAGACTATCGGCACCTGCTATCGGCCTGAAGGGCAGCCGAAGTATCGGCCCTGAAAAACTATATTGGTCGAACCCTTACTGTGAATAGACCAGCTCTCTGCTAATATATTTATAGCACCCTCCCTGACACAAATTTTCAGCTGCTTTTTATCTCGTGTTTTGGAGAAATTGTCAGAAGTTATCATGCTGATAACAGAGGAACGAAGCAGCAGAAAGACATGGGACTTTGTGCTTTGGAGAGACATAAGTAAACACTACATATTTATATGTGCCCAGGTCAGTTTTCATTAATGGGGTTTACATCTACTTTAAGGAAATTTTCAAGACCTATGTATTTTGTTTAGACAGCAGAGGAAGAAAGGACAAAGACAGAGAGCGAGATGATAGAGATCATGACCGGGAACCAAGTAGTTCTAGAGAGCACAGAGATGACAGAGAATCTCGCGATGGTCGTGATCGCAGAGACATAAGAGACAATCGTGATCGAAGAGAAACTAGAGACACCAAAGAAGGCCGTGAGGCCAGAGATAGCCGGGACTACAGAGATGGTAAAGAAAACCGTGAGCAGAAAGACACTCGGTCAGCCCGTGACACACATGATTACAGAGAAAGAGAAAACCGTGAATCCCACCGAAAGGATGATCAGTATGAAGATCGAAGTTACAGAAGAAGCCATGGGCGAGAAGATGCTTCCCGATCTGAAACACGAAGTGAGAGCAGAAATGACTCCAGAAGTGATACCAGAAATGATCGCAATGGCCGGTCAAGAGTACGTGCTCCTGACCCTCCTGAAAAAGGTAGCTTTTTTTTTTTTCACTCCTCTTTCCTACACCTACACCAGTGCCTTGGTGTAATAAATGGAAAACCAGTGTATGTTCACATATATTTCACACATTTTATTATTGTAGTATTTTCTTTGTAAAGAGTAACAACTTGTTGAGAAAAAAACAATCTCTTCTGGGATTAGGACAAAATTTGTTGCAGACTCCACCTGTCTGTCCTCTGAAAGAAAAGCGGTTTGTCCCACTGTCTTTGGATGCTGATTTTGATTCGGAGTGACTAATTCATTTTAATCAGCTGGTGCGCTTTCATGGTTCTGTCGAGAAAAGTTGCAGTGTCTGCATCCCTTTTTTAGAAGTGATTAATCCTTAGGGAGTATCACGCCTAGAATTTTTTTTTTTTTTTTTTTTTTTTTACAGAGGATGCCTAAAACCTGACTTGTATCTTAGTGTAAAGTTCTTCCCCCAAGCAGGAAATGACCTTTCTAGGGGTGTTCTGTACACCAACTGTGTACAGAACTCCTCCGGGTTGCCATATTACATTGAGTTTTATATAAAATTAGAGCAGCTGCAGAGTAGGAAAGGTAATTTTTAAAAATGTTAAATTACCTTATGACTTGTGTAGTCGTAACATATGCTTTATTTTATTTTATTTTTTTTTTGTATGTTGTACGTGGTGTTTTTTTTTTTTTTTTTTAACCCCACACCCATCCATGTGGCCTCACTAATGTGTTTTTTTTTTTTTTTTTTTTCTGTGGGGCTTCATGTATGTGCATCTTTCTTTGTGCTCGGAGCATGCCAGCCAGCTCCCTTCCAGCACAGACACCATGCTCTCACCGGGTGCCTGGGTCCCATACTAACGATGGGAAGCCCGAACCAGGAGTTCCCTGATTGATGTGATGGCCTCTTTTTTTTTTTTCTCTCTGAAAAGAGGGAGGAAGAGATGCACTGCATCTCTCTCTCTCTCTCTCAGGGAGAAATAAAATAGCTGGATCAATGTTTGATCTAGGTCAGTGCCAGGGTTAGTGTTTGGGTCAAGTAGGGGTCAAAGGTCATGGTTAGTATATTTTGATTTTTTTTTTTTTAAGTTGGCTTCAGGTAGGATAAAAAAAAATTCAAAATGTGTTTGGGCTGTACTAAGGGTACAAACCACTAAAACATACACATATATGGCATCTTTGGGAACAGGAAAACTGATTTTGGGTTGTTCTTTGGTGGTAGGTTAAGGTAGTAGCAAGATGCACACGCAGTGGGGATGGAAAGTATTCAGACCCACTTAAATTTTTCACTCTGTTATATTGCAGCCATTTGCTAAAATCATTTAAGTTCATTTTTTTCCTCATTAATGTACACACAGCACCCCATATTGACAGAAAAACACAGAATTGTTGACATTTTTGCAGATTTATTAAAAAAGAAAAACTGAAATATCACATGGTCCTAAGTATTCAGACCCTTTGCTCAGTATTTAGTAGAAGCACCCTTTTGATCTAATACAGCCATGAGTCTTTTTGGGAAAGATGCAACAAGGTTTTCACACCTGGTTTTGGGTATCCTCTGCCATTCCTCCTTGCAGATCCTCTCCAGTTCTGTCAGGTTGGATGGTAAATGTTGGTGGACAGCCATTTTTAGGTCTCTCCAGAGATGCTCAATTGGGTTTAAGTCAGGGCTCTGGCTGGGCCATTCAAGAACAGTCACGGAGTTGTTGTGAAGTCACTCCTTCGTTATTTTAGCTGTATGCTTAGGGTCATTGTCTTGTTGGAAGGTAAACCTTCGGCCCAGTCTGAGGTCCTGAGTGGTGATGAGCAGTGCCTGGTTTTCTCCACGCATACCGCTTAAAATTAAGGTAAAAAAGTTCTATCTTGGTCTCATCAGACCAAAAAATCTTATTTCTCACCATCTTGGAGTACTTTAGGTGTTTTTAGCAAACTCCATGCGGCTTGCACTAAGGAGAGGCTTCCGTCGGGCCACTCTGCCATAAAGCCCTGTTGTGTTCTGGCATTATCGTTTGTTTTACCCTCTAGCACAAAGGGGTTAACTTTCACACGCTTGTTCTATAGTGTTGTGTTTTTTGGATTTTTGGTGGTGGTTTGTGTAATTGAGCATTCTGCAGTCAGATCATGCTTGCATATATAGTCATCAACTAGTGTTTATGGTCTCCATTATATCCTAATGATGCTTCAATATTAATTTTTTTTTTTTTCTGATTTAACACTTTGGCCATTTTTACTACAGGTCTTTAATAAACTTGTTAACTTGACAACTCTGGGTTGCATAGCAGTTTATATCAGACTTTGTATTCAGAGTGACAACACATACTCACAGATAGCCCTGGGGGGGGGGCTCACTTATAACAATGGCGATTCCTAGGGCAGCAGGCCAACCTGTAAATGTAGATTCCAACTTTGTGTTAAGACATTGGGGAAAACAGGTGGCTACACCAGCCCCATGTAGTCTGAGGCATTCTTCATTCTTTTATACAGGATTTATATAGCACCAACCAAGGGAGATCGTATACAGTAGTTACAGCACAATAGTGTTAGGAGAAGAATGCTCATAAGGGCTTACAATCTAATAGGGTTTACTACAAACATTATTTATCTTTAAAGTGGTTGTACACCCTGTACAACCACTTTTACCTACAGGTAAGCCTATATTAAGGCTTACCTTTAGGTGCTGGAAATGTCTCCTAAACCTCCACAGTTTAGGAGATATTTACAATAAAGCTGTGTGCCGATGCATGCGCACTTTATAAAGGGCGGATCGTGCCGTTTCTAAAGGGGGTCAGGCCGTGACTGGCGGCTCACGCGCATGCGACTCCGGGCAGTCACAGAGCCGGAGTTCGCGGCCCCGGAAGGAAGAGGGTAGAAGATGGACGCTTGCTGCTAGTGGGGACAACGCAGACATCGCAGGCTTCGTTTTCAGGTAAGTGACACATAATGGGTTACTATGCGGTGCATAGTAGCCCATTATGCTTTACCTTTGCAGGGAAATGAAGAGGAAGTAAAACCCATCAGGGTTTACTTCCTCTTTAAGTCTCTGTGCGCCCCAGATGAAGTAATCATTCTAAAATCTTCTTTAGTTTCTTTTGCTTCTTTTTGAAGTTATTTTCTGAACTCTGAGTGCTGTATGAGATTTGAATTTGTGATCTTATGCATCGCCATTTGTGATCGTATGCATCGCCATTTAGGAGAGCTGGTACTGCATTGTCAATGTACACAAACACCTATTGACGTATATTGTAGCTCCAAAAATTACTCGATAAACCTATAGCTCATTGAATTTCAATTCAATTCCCATTTAAACTTCTATGTAGTTTATATTGAGGTGACAACCTATCACAGCTGATCTTTTTTTGTTTTTTTTAAAAGCTGGTCGTGGAACAAGAGCCTCTCAGGTTGATAACCACAGCAGCAGCAGTTACCATGACAACTGGGAGTCCAGGAGTAGTTATGCAGATAGAGAACGATATGAAAGTCGGGAGCAGGGAAGAGATTCTTCATTTGATCGTAGACATGGGGATCGAGATCGCCGAGACAGAGAGAGAGGTAAGGTCATTAGTCTAAATATTATTCAGTGCATAATAAATACAATTTGTGTTGCTCCCTACATATTAAACATAATTTCAATAACAAAGGTTTTCTTTCAGTATATACCTGGCCTTCCATTTGTTTCCTCCTTGCACCACATCGCCCCCTACTTCTAGTCCCCTATGTCAGGTCAAAATGCAACACTAATTGTGTGTGATTTATATAATTTATATGTATATTATATAATGATTGGGAATTAGTCTGTTAGGGTAGTCTAAGGGAAATTGGTTCTGAGTTTGCTTTTGCAGATTGTGAAGTATTGTTTTTTTAAAATCACAAACATGTTATACTTACCTGTCCTAGTGCAGTGGATTTTCACACAGCAGCCCTAAACCTCCTCTTCTCGGGTGCCTCTTCTGTGCTCCTGACCCCTCCTTCCTGTTGCGGGCCCCCCCCAGCAAGCAGCTTGCTATAGGGGCAGCCGAGCTGCAGCTATGTGTATCCATTCAGACACAGAGCTGCGGTTCGGCCTCGTCCCTCTCTCTTCTGATTGGCTAACTGGCTTTGACAGCAGCGGGAGCAAATTGCGCCACTGCTGTGTCTCAGCCAATCAGGAAGGAGAGTCCGGGATGGCCAAGACACTCGTGGATATCGCTGGACAGAGATGGGGCTCAGGTAAGTACTAGGGGGGCTGAGGAGGGCTACTGGGCACAGAATGCTTTTTATCTTCATGCTTAGAATGCATGAAGATAAAAATCCTTCTGACTTTACAACTCTAACTGTTCTAAAATATACTATTTAAGGTTGAGGAGGGTTCCTTGTATGCCAGTCCCTGGCGGTCAAATAGGTTATATACACTATTTTTCTGTGTGACTGCTTTAATTTGAGCAGTCAGTGGGGAGATTTACTAAAACTGGTGCACACGGATTCTGGTTCAGCTGTGCTTAGTAACGAATTGGCGTATAGGTTTTTTTGGCAAAGCTTAATTGAACAAGCTGAAGTTTGAAGTTAGCTGGTTTACTAGGCACAACTGTACCAGATTCTGTGTGCACCAGTTTTAGTACATCTTCCCTAGTATGTAGTCAAGGAAATTTCTACTAACAAAGTACATTTTCAACTGTCTTCTCATTTTTAGATCAAAGACCAACATCTCCAGCACCTCACAGAGGAAGGAATGATGATGAGCGTGAAGAAAGAAGAGAAGAGCGCAGAGTTGACCGAACAGATGATAGGAGGGATGACAGAACTAGAGAGCGTGAGCGAGAAAGGGAAAGGGAGCGTGAGAGAGAACAGAGGGAAAGAGAGAGAGAAAAAGAGCGCGAGTCTGAACGTGAGAGAGCTCGTGAGCGTGAGAGAGAGAAAGAAAGAGAACGGGAAAGAGAACGAGAAGAGCGTGAGAGAGAACGAGAACGTGAAAGGGAGCGAGAGAGAGAACGGGACAGAGAACGCGAAAGAGAACGGGAGAGAGAGCGTGAGAGAGAACGAGAGAGAGGCAGAGAGCGAGAAAGAGAGCGTCCAAGAGACTGGGATGAAAAGGACAAAGGAAGAGAAGATCGTAGAGAGAAAAGGGATGATGTACGGGAAGAAAGAAATCTGAAAGATGCCCACGAAGATAGGAAAACCAAGTAAGTGTCAAGCTTTACATTTTTTATTATTGGGAAGAGACTGTTATGTGATAGTTAATTCTGTGTTGAGTTGAAATATATAAATATATCTATATATCTATATCTATATATATATCTATATATCTATATATCTATCAATATCAAACAGACCTTTGATTTATAGGTCGGCACCTTCAGGTGATTGGACACTGGTCCAATGCCCTCTGAGCGTTCCCCCCTATAACCCTAGCCCACTTTGTGAGTTAGCAGTTTCTTGCTATGGTCGTAAGGTGATGGACCTCTTCCCCCTTTTGGAGAAATTACTATTGGCTTAACTAGCTTTTTTTTCCTTTTTGCGTTCCTCATCAGGGGAAATGCCACCTCAGAAAAACCTTGGGAGCTGTACCCAACACTCCCGCCTCCTCCTCAGAAACCCCCAAAGCAAAGCACCTGTCCATTCTTAGGCGCCTTTTCACACGGACGGCTATTCTGCTGCAATTAAAAGCATGTTTTTTTTTTTCTGTGAAATTCAAGACACCAGGCACTGTGATCAGCTGCATTTGTACAGTGTGTTTAGCTGCGGTTGCGTTTAGCTGCGGTTTGCCATTTCCATAGCAACCTGACAGGGTACCGACTCATATTGAACGGGGATCCGACTTGGATCCCTGCCAATACCAGGCACTGTGTTTGGTATGAGTCTTGAGGGGGAACTCCACGCCAAATTTTAAATAAAAAAACGGCATAGGTTCCCCTCCAAGAGCATACCAGGCCCTTCGGTCTGGTATGGATTCCAAGGGGCACCCCCTACGCTGAAAAAACAGCATGGGGGCCCCCCCCAAATCCATACCAGACCCTTATCCGATAAGCCCCCCGCCCGCAGACACCGACAACCAACGGCCAGGGTTGTCGGGAAGAGGCCCTTGTCCTCATCAACATGGGGACAAGGTGCCCCACCCCAAAGCACCTTGTCCCCATGTTGATGAGGACAAGAGCCTCTTCCCGACAACCCTGGCCGTTGATTGTCTGTGTCTGCGGGCGGGGGGCTTATCGGAATCCAGTGGCCACGCCCCATGCCTATATAATAACCCCTGGAGCTGCCTAATAAATTACTTTTAAAACCTGTGTAGTGTGTTTTTGTTTTTTTTTTTTTTTTTTATTGACACTTTTTTTCCCCAGGTGAATGGGTAGGGGTACCATGTACCCCATACTCATTCACATAGGGTGGGGGGCCGGGACCTGGGGGCCCCCTTGTCAAAGGGGCTCCCGGATTACGATAAGCCCCCTGCCCGCAGACCCCGACAACCAACAGCCAGGGTTGTCGGGAAGAGGCCCTTGTCCTCATCAACATGGGGACAAGGTGCCTTGAGGTGGGGGGGCCCGCAGGGCGCCCCCCTTGCCCCAAAGCACCAACCCCCCCATGTTGAGGGCATGCGGCCTGGTACGGTTCAGGAGGGGGGTGCTCGCTCGTCCCCACTCCCTTTCTTGACCGACCAGGCTGCGTGCTCGGATAAGGGTCTGGTATGGATTTGGGGGGGACCCCCACGCCGTTTTTTCGGTGTAGGAGGTGCCCCTTGGAATCCATAACAGATCAAAGGGCTTGGTATGCTCTTGGAGGGGAACCCATGCTGGTTTTTTATTTAAAATTTGGCGTGCAGTTCTCCCTCAAGATTCATACCAAACACAGTGCCTGGTATTGGCGGAGATCCAAGTCGGATCCCCGTGCTTGTGGCTCATTGGGAAAGGAAAAAACATTTTTCCTTTCCCGATGAGCAAGCCAGCTCTGCGCTGCTATCTGCAGCTGACACAGTGCACTGCAATTACCTGCGGTTATGTGTGGATAGCTGCGCTAAATCGCTCCTGGACGCAGTCAATTCTATTTTTTTCTATCCGCACAAAACTGCAGGTAATCAAAAACGCAGCTAAACGCAGTGTGTGAATGGGGCCATAGGAAAGCATTGTGTTCGTTTAGCTGCGGTAAAAAACGCAGCTAAAAGCACAATTCTATCCGTCCGTGTGAAAGGGGCTTTACGGGGCTTCAACCTAAAAGCTTAAAGTTTAGCCCTTCCTTTTGGCATAGGGATTGGCACGCAAAAGCCACCAAGACTTTTTTCAAAGTACTCTTCACAATACAGGTGGGCCCTTGCTCCTAATTGTGGGAGGACATTGTTACAGTTTGCCTATCTGGGTCAGAGACATCCCAGACCTGTGGTTTCAAGAGTTCAAAACCCCATAACTTTTTTTCTTTTTTCAAATCAACCGAAAACCGTCCAAGGACAGCTAGATTGGCTAAATGCCCCAAATCTTACCTCAAGTCATTATGCCTCTACCTCAACAAGACTGGTTCCAAGGGTTCTACTCAAACTCGTTTAAAGTACTAAAGCCCAACAGATGTGTAAGGCTACTTTCACACTGGGACATTGGGTGTGTCGGTGGTTAAGCGCTGCTATTTTTAGAGACTCTTTACCGTCATCTTTGGCCGCTAGCGGGGCGCTTTTAACCCCTGCTAACATCCGAAAAAGGGTTAAATGTGTCCGCCAAGTGCTGCTGCAGAGGCGTCTTTAGGAGCAGTGTATACATCGTTCTTACAGCGCCTCAAAGATGCAGCTTGCAGGACTTTTTTGGGCGTCCTGCCAGCGCACCGCTCCAGTGTGAAAGCACTTGGGCTTTCACACTGGAGTGACAGGAGAGGCCCTTTACAGGCGCTATTTTTACATGCTTGCCTTACTTTATCCAAAATAAAAAATTAGAGGTGTTCCAGTCATTTTTAGGTTTATTAAAAGTCAGCAGCTACAAAAGTGTAGCTGCTGACTTTTTAATAAACACTCGCCTGTCCCACGGTCCAGCGATACTGCCGCCCGAAGCCTCGCTCCCCTCCCTCGCTCCTCTCGCATTGCAAGTGTGGGCACCCACCTGTGACAGCTTGCGGCTTTACAGCTGGGTGCACACTGTGCCTTCTCAGTGGTTGGACAATCTTCTGGGATCTGTGATTTGTCCCAGAAAATTACAGGGAGGGAGGGGGAAGAGGAGTCTGAATGAGAATTATGAAACCACACCCATTAGATTTACATTCCACATGGACACAGACAAACATAGGGATTTCTTCAGAATAACAAAAGGTATGAATCTGCAACAAAGTTTAAGGCCCCCTTTGTTTGTCATGCCCCTTTCACATAGGCTTGACTCCATTGAGATCAGCAGGGGGTCTGCCTGCTGATCAGAGTGGGTGGATGACAGTTCCCTGTCTCAGTTTATTCGGAGCGACCACGGGCAGAGCCCACTCTGCCCTATGGGTGGCCGTGTATTAATGGACTTCATAGTCCATTTACACCTGACCGCCCTCTGATCCACCTGGATTCTGTGTTTTGTGTATTTTTTTTTTTTTTATAGCGGACCAGATCAGATTGGAGGTAGGCGGGTGTAAACACCCGCCGGTCCATAAGGCTGAATGGAGAATCCTATCAGGTCCCCCTGAAACTGACAGGTGTACCTGATTGGACCCTTTGTGTTAAAGGCCTTGGTCTAAGATTGTAATGCGATCCAAGAAAGTGATTTTGCATGCAATCGAATGACAAATGTAGCAAGCAAAAAACCCCCCCAAAAAAATTTGTTTTTAAAAAGCTTTCCAGACAATAAAAAGTGTATGTTTTATAATAATTTCACCTGTGTATATTACAAAGCATAGCAAGTTATTTACAAATTAAATAGTTTGGAAAATAAAGGAACAAACAAATGGAAACTAAGAAATTTTCATATTATTGGTAGCAAATGGCTGAGGACAAGGGGAGGAAGAAGTTAATTAGGGTTGATATTGTTTTTGTTTTTGTTTTTTTTTCTTTAACTAGCACATTTTCTCTGACACATGTTGATCAAAGGTCACTTTGATTTGTTAGGAATGAACCAAGAAAAGTAACAAGTAATGACATTGCATCATTATAAGGCCCCTTTCACAAAGTCAGTTTGTTGCAACTTCCGGATTCCTGCGGCAAGAATCTGCAGATTTTTGCTGCGGGAACGACCGGGATTTGCAATTGGCATTGACCGCTTAGCCTATTTAAACTAATGGCAGGCTGACTGCATCCAGGCTCTGACATCTGTCCTGGAATCAAAGCTTTTCGCTCTGTGTGCGGCTACGTGCGATCCGCATTGGCCGCTGTCAGCCCGCCATTCATTTAAATGGTCTGACTGGCCAATGCTAATTAAATCCACAGATTCTTGCCGCAGGGAACCGCGTGAAAGGGGCCTAACTCTGGATACTGCAGATGCTGTTCTGGCTGTCAGAAGCCGGAGGGATCTGCTCCTGTGTAAATTAAACAAATATTGGTGGTCAAACTGACAGCTGATAAATGCTTGTAAATGCAGCCAGGGAGGAGAAAGGGTTGAATTTCTGTTTAGTAAAGAAAGATGGACTAAGTCATAAATATTCAGCAAGTTGCATATTATACAAGCATTAATGTTTCTCTGTAAGCCTGAAATCTCAGTTCTCTTTAATTGGGCAACACCCCACTGCCTTTGTCTGTTGATCCTGAAATATCCTGCTACCCTCCCTGAAATATCTAAAGCCTCGTGCACATGGGCCGAATGTTGGGCAACTTCGGCCGGTTCAATAAAAACTGGCCGACATTCGGCCTGTGTGTATGGCAGAGGTGTGTGTGTGTGTTTGGCTGGTTCTGTCTAACGAGCATGCTGAAAAACCAGCAGCCAACTGGTTCCCGATCAGCACTCTCAGCCATGGGCTGATCAGAGTGCTCAGCGGGGGGGGAACTGCTGTACTATCTGACGTTAGTACTTCAGCTCCGATCGGAGCTGTCAGCTTTTTTTTTCGTTCAACCCATTCGGAGTAGACTTTTCTTACAGCCCTAAATCAGTTGAAAACTTGTCTTGGCAATTCAACCCAGATTGGTGATGCAGAAAGGGTTGAAGTTACACAGCACAATCTTCAAGGAAGTTTATTTCCCAATACAGTCCCTACTAATCATGTGTAAAGGGGCTGTGTACTTGTTCTGTTGGAAGTTACACAGAATTCAGATTACTGTAAACGAGTGAACCTTCTGTTTACAGTGCATTTGCTTTATTTACTGGATTAAACTACTAGCTCACTCCACACCTACATTTTGCCTGGCATTCATCTTTATATTACCCTTTGAGAAGCAAGGTACTGAAACAAAAATGAGCACTTTATTTTACTGCCCGTGTAGGTATTCTATTATCAGTGCCCTGTACAGAGTCTCAGATCCTTTAACCCAATTTATAGATTTCACTCTACATTTATTTTTCTATTTTCTTCCCATTTTACTCTTACAGAAAGCGGCATAGAAATGAAAGCAGCCCAAGTCCACGTCAGTCTCCAAAGCGCCGTAGAGAACACTCTCCAGAGAGCGATACTTATAACAGTGGTGATGAGAAGAGTAAGAACTTTATAGATATTAACAATTGTTTAATGTTCTCTACAAAATAGAATTTTAAGTAATCTAGTTGAATGCACTTGAGTCGGGTACTTCATTCTTAATTAGGTCTTTAAAGTCTGTTTCCTTATGCAAGCTGATTGTGTAGTAACCGACACTTATATTCTACAGAGTTAATTTCTGCATTCAGCAGTTTTGGCGTGCTTTCAGAAAGCACACCAGACCTGCAGGATATAATAGAAGTCTAAGGCTCAGTGCAACTAACCCGCAGGAAAATGGCAGTGTGCTGCACCTGCAGATCAGTCTGAAAGTAGCCTAATAACCGTTTTTAATAAGTGCTAATATGCCCATTGCAAAAGTGCAGTGTATGAGATGTTTAGTACACCAAACTTTTCCTCTTCCAGCTTCTGCTGGCATTGCTCTCCAGGCTGCTAGAAAGGTCCCAGGGGAAGTGCTCTTGGTATCGCTTTGCCTGTGGGGAGTTGGCACTACAGGAGCAGCATCGGCTTATGCGGCTTCTGTAGTGCCAAGTTCTGTCTCCCTCCGCAGCCGCCTGTTTCTTCTGCTGCCAGCGCCAGCTTCATGCACACTGATGCTCTGGGATGGCAGGTCGGCATCCTGTTGATCCCGATCTGGGCTTGCGGAACCGGCATCCCACAGCATGCACGTGTGTTTTCCTGGTATGAGGTTTAGGCCTTTCAGGTTCTACCTGGCAGCCATGGCTTATGTTTGCAAAATGGTGCCCTATAAACAGGCCTCCTGCTCCAACATTGCCAGGTGTATCAGACTTATTTTTTTTTTTTATGCATTACACCCCTTGTTTTACCAGGTGGCTGTTCAGTCCTCAGGCTGATTAGAGTTTTGGATGCCATAACCTTGTTTCTTTATCGTACATCACGGAACACCAAGTAAGGCTATTATTCCTTACTTACAGGGTTATATCTCCAGCTGAATGGACACTGGTAGACCAAAGGTCTTTAGACAGGAAGTGATCCCCTATATAACCCCTCCCATACAGGAAGTACTTCAGTTTTTTTACCAGTGTCTGCAAGGTGGATGGGCATGTTTGAGCTCTCTCGAGCTCCAGGTCTTGAAGTCCCAGCATGGTTCTAAAATGACGCAAAGACGACGCAGTGGATTCCTGCAGGGTGCTGTACAGGTCCAAAGGAGTGGACCATAAAACATGAAAAGGGTACCCAGTCCTTGAAGGTCCTCAAGTGAAAGGAACTTGACGCGATGGGTGAAGATTGGGCTCTTAGTTTCTAAGGTTGCCCTGCACCTGGACAGGTAAGTGGAAAACCCCCTTTACTTATTGTGGGGTGCCCAATGTGTGTAACAATCTGTCAATCTAGCTAAGGCTGAACACCTGTGTAGCGGAGGGTAAGCTTTCTTTTTGTGTTATGCTGTCCTGTTTTTTGTGGATGGTTCGCGCACAAAAATTTGTTGCACGCACACGGGACCATGACTGTGCACGCAGGCGCAGAGCATCTTGGCGCACAGCCATCTTATTTTAGCTGAGAGTGGCTGACGTGCGGCACTTCCAGGGGGAGTCTGTGGGGCACAGAGCAGGCTCTGAAAACCTTTCGCCTGGTGAGTCACCAGGTGTTGGTTGGCAAGCTAAAGAGCTTAGGATTGTTGCATAGGTGCTTAGTAAGCCATAATAAAGGGTCTCCCTTCTGGGGTAAAATACTAAACCCAGGTACTCCCTTTTTGTGGCTTTCATTGTCTTCAAAAAAGGGGAGCGGGGCTAACACTACAGTAAAGGGCACACCTATGTCAGTAGCTCCTGAGGAGCCTAATCAAAACCCTAGTGTTGTATCCCCTGAAGGACCAGAGGCTTCCAAACAATCTGAGCCGCTGCACCTGTCTGGTATTGTGCCTAAAGTCAACGCTGCTGCTTCAGCCTTTATCACCAGGGATGAACTGTCCTCGGCCCTAGCCGGGTTAGAGCACAGGATTGCTGGTATGATTGCTTCCATCCCGCAGGGTGGCAAAAAGCGTGACAGATCCCCCTCCCCTGAGCCTTCTAATTTGAAGCAGGAATGGGTTGAGGGTGTGGAAGAGCTAAATGCCTAGGATTCTGTGGAGGGCCTGGCAGATGAAGTCTGCTACTGAGGAATCTGGGCCAGAAGATGTCCAGTTGTTATCGGCCTCTATGTCGCAGAGGCTTTTGATCCAGACTCTTACCGAGAGTTCATTCTGCCTTTAAGTTACCTCCTACAGAGGTTCTGAGCCTCCATTGTCCTCTTTGGGGTCCCTGAAGCCTCCTCAGGCTGCACAGGCTTTCCCCTTGCACCTGCTGTTGGAAAAGGTGGTGTATGCTGATTAAGAACATCCTGACGGGATTTTTGTTCCTAAGGGGTTTTCCCTTTTATATCCCATGGAGGAAAAGTTTAAGAAATTGAGTGGCAGTCTCTTCCTTAAACAAGAACTTAACTTGTCCAGTGGATAAAGCACAGGGCTTGAAAGACCCTGTTTACAAGAAACTAGAGTCATAATTAAAGGCTTCCTTTTCTTTGGCCAGTACAGCTATTCAGTCAGCTGTTGCAGCAATTGGAGCCTGCCAGTCCTTGAAGGATCAGGTCAGATAGCCTGCCCATCAACATCCTTGAGTTACGGACGGTGCGTCTAGCCCTTCGGTCCTGGATGGTGGAGCTTCAGGACTGCCCGTTCAGTGTTCATGCCACTGCAGTGGCCTATATCAACTAGGGTTGTCCCGATACCGATACTAGTATCGGTATCGGCACCGATACCAAGCATTTGCCCAAGTACTTGTACTCGGGCAAATGCTCCCGATGCTTCCGCCGATACCTTGACTGTCAGCGGTGATGGACGTGTGGGGGAGTTACAAGCTTCTCCCCCCGCGGCTTTCAGCTGCTTAGTGACATACAGCGGTGATCGGTGCTTGTAATTCCCCCACACGCGATCACCGCTGACTGTCACCTCCTCCTCCTTAGTCCTCCTCCGTTCCTCTGTCCCCCTCCGCTGTCCTGCTCCATTGCTGTGTCCCCCTCCATTCCTCTGTCCCCCCCCCGCTGTCCTCCTTCTTTGCTCTGTCCCCCTCCGCTGTCCCCATCCGTTCCTCTGTCCCCCCCCGCTGTCCTCCTTCTTTGCTCTGTCCCCCTCCGCTGTCCTCCTCCGTTCCTCTGTCCACCTCCCGCTGTCTTTATTTGCTCTGTCCCCCTCCGCTGTCCCCATGCGTTCCTCTGTCCCCCTCCGCTGTCCCCATGCGTTCCTCTGTCCCCCTCCGCTGTCCCCATGCGTTCCTCTGTCCCCCTCCGCTGTCCCCATGCGTTCCTCTGTCCCCCTCCACTGTCCCCATGCGTTCCTCTGTCCCCCTCCGCTGTCCCCATCCGTTCCGGCTTTCCGTTGTCCCCCTCTCTCTTCGTCTGTCCCCTCCGTTCTGCTGTCTCTCCGTTGTGTGAATGGACAGAGTCAGCTGACTCTTTCCATTCACATAACTGAAACATTGTAATCTCCTGTGATTACAATGTGTCAGTTTATGAATGGAGAGAAGCTGCTGTGTTCTCTCCATTCATTCTCAGTGCAGCTGACGCTGCAGAGAAAGGGACTGGGGAATCTGTATCCTCGGTCTATTTCTCTGTCTCAAGGGGGAGATATCAGAGGTCTGTTAAGACCCCTGATATCTCACCAAAGCCCCCCAACAGGGCTGATTAAAAAAAAAAAAAACACACACACGTGCAATAAAGAATAAAAAAAAAAATTGTAAAAAATAATAAATGTAAATGAAAAAAACCAAAACCAAAACACACACACAGACACCGTTCACTATACCCCCACCCCCACCCCACCCGCCCCCCCCCCTCAAAAAAAAAAAAAAAACTGTCACGTGACATTAAAAAAAAGTATCGGTAATCGGTATCGGCGAGTACTTGAAAAAAAGTATCGGTACTTGTACTCGGTCCTAAAAAAGTGGTATCGGGACAACCCTAATATCAACCACCACGGATGGTACCAGGAGCCGTTCAACTCAGGAGGTGGTGAACCACATATTAACCTGTGCATAGGGGCATGTGCCGGTTCTATCGGTGGTCCATATCACGGGAGTAGAGAACTGGAAGGCAGATTATTTCAGCCACCAGCAGATCTGCTCGGTAGGAATGGTCCCTACACCCGAACGTGTTTTGGGAAATCTGCCAGCGTTGGGGATGGCCAGAGGTCGATCTATTGCCATCCAGGTTCAACAACAAGCTACAGCAGTTTGTGTCCAGAACAAGGGATCCCCTGGCAATTGGGGCAGATGCTCTAGTAGTTCCATGGAACCAGTATTTCCTGGTTTATGCTTCCCCCCCCCCCCCCCCCCCCCCGATCCCTCTCCTTCCACATTGTTGCGCAGGATTCGGAGCGAGGGGGTTCCAGTCATCCTGGTGGCACCAGCCTAGCCCAGAAGGCCCTGGTTCAGAGAGTTTGTGAGATTGGCAATAGACGGGCCATGGACGCTTCCGGGCTGCTTCGATCTACTGTCTCAAGGTCCTATATTCCACCCCTATTTACAGTCTCTAAATTTGACGGCTTGGCTATTGAAGCCAGGGTGTTAAAGGATCGTGGCGTCTTGGGACTGGTGATGTCTACCCTAGTGAATGCCAGAAAAACCGTCACTAGGAAGTTCTATTATAATGTCTGGAAGACTTGTATTGCTTGGCGTGAAGCCAGAAAATGGCATCCTCGGAAATAAGTGATTGGGAGAGTTCTCTTTTCTACAGTCGGCTGTGGAAATCAGATTGGCTTCGAGTACAATCGGGGGTCAGATTTTGGCCTTGTCAGTATTCTTCCAAAGGCCCTTAGCCTCCCATTCACTGATCAGGACCTTTATACAGGGGGTAACTCATTTGCTTCCCCCCTCATTGTGTCACCTATGTGTCCTTGGGACTTAAATTTGATGCTATTTATGTTACAGAAACAACCATTTGAGCCTATCAAGGAAATTTCATTAGTCTTGCTGTCACGCAAGCTAGCCTTCCTGATGGCCTTGACTAGAAGGGTGTCGGAGTTGGTGGCCCTTTCGTGCAGGGACCATACTTGATCCTTCACCACGACAGGGTGGTGTCAGCCTTTCATTTACATCAGGAAATTGTTTTGCCTTCTTTTTTCTCTCAGCCTCGTTCGGCGGAAGAGAAACGACTGCATTCCTTGGATGTAGTGTGAGCAGAGTTTTTGTCTATATCTGCGGCTATTCGAGGATCAGATTCCTTTTTTGTTTTACCATAATGACCAAAGAAGGGGCAAGCGGCTTCCATTGCCAATTGGGTCTGCCAGTTGGTCATTCAGGCCTATGGTCTGAAACGTGGGGCTCCTCCCTTCAGGGTGAGAGCTCATTCTAACAGGGGTTTAAGAACCTCCTGGGCTTTTCCCATCAGGTAACTGTGGCTCAGATTTGTAAGGCTGCTACCTGGTCTTCAGTGCATACTTTCACAGAATGTTATCAAGTGGATGTTCGAGCAGGCAAGGATTCAGCTTTCAGGCCACAGTGTACTGCAGGCTGCCATATAGGTCTGATGGCTATTGTTTTGGCAGGGAGTGTTCCTCCCCTCAAGGCTATTGCTCTGGGGCGTCCCAGTAAGTAAGGAACAATAGCCTCACTCTGTGTCCCGTGATGTATGATTAGGATTCTTTTCGTCATACCTGTAAAATCCTTTTCTTTGAGTATATCACGGGACACAGATATTCCTTCCCACTTTTTGAGGAGTAAGTGCTTGCTACAAAACTGAAATACTTCCTGTATGGGAGGGGTTATGTAGGGGATCACTTCCTGTCTAAAAACCTTTGGTCTACCAGTGTCCATTCAGCTGGAGACCCAGTAAGTAAGGAATAATGGCCTCACTTTGTTTCCCGTGATGTACTCAAATAATTTTACAGGTAAGTATTTTTTTGTTGCCTGTAGGCAATTTGGTTTGCTTTGATGATGCCCACCACTCAGTTTATTGCTTTCGGATGTCTAATGGTCTATAAATAAGTCATGTGTCCTGTTCTGTAAGATTAAGATAATAGGGGTTGGGAAAGGGAGGGGTGGATGAGATCTGTGGGCTTACATATGGCTGTTGAATGTTCAATCTTGAAATACTGGTTGTCTTACAACCTTTTGCTTGGAACTAAAGGACTTTTGTAACATAACATTAAATGTAATTGACTGTTTTTGCTTTCAGATGAGAAACATAGGCTCCTAAGTCAGGTGGTCCGACCCCAAGAGTCTCGTGCTCTAAGCCCTGCACATGTATCGGAAGAAAGACCGGCTCGCTGGAAGGAAGATGAACGCAAATCTGACCGAAAAGAAGGTTCCAGGCGTTATGAGGAGCCAGAAGTTAAAGAGCGAGTATCCGCTTCAGAAAAACAGAGAGAGCAATTAGTAGATGCTGATATCTCAAAGACAAAAGACATTGATAACCCAGTGCAACAAAAGCAAGAAGAAAGAGAGGTTTCTGATAAACTGCATGATGACAAAACCAAGAAGAAAATGCTAAAGAAAACTGTAAAGAAGAAAAAAGATGAAGAAATTTTAGTTGAAAAAATTGTCACTGAATCTCCACAAGAAGAAGTAAAAGTTTTTTCACCCAAGAAGGCCATTAAAAAGAAGAATCTGGAGAAGAAGCGAAAGAAGGGTGATTCTGATGTCTCTGATGAAGAACTCGCTGTACAACTCAATAAGAAAAAGAAGGGCCCCAGGACACCACCAGCTATAGTGGCTCCAGTTCCTATAGCAGCAGCTTTAAAAGAGGAACTTCCTGAGGTATTGCCAGAAAAGATGACGGTTGAACCAACCCAAACCACATTCAGTGACTGGTCAGATGAGGATGTACCTGACAAAGGTGAAGCTTTCATTCCAGATAGAATCACAGAAGAGCCAATTAAAAAGCCAGTAAAACTCAAAGTGGAGAAAGAAGATCCCAGACTTACAGTTGTGGATGAACCACCTAGTCGTAAGCTTCCTGAACAGAAACGTAGCAGTAGCATATCTAGTAACCAGAGTCGTACCTCCGGTCGTATCCGATCTCCGTCTATTGACTCGGTTCACCGCAGTGGAGATGATCCGGTTGCTAGAAGAAAGATGTTACACGGAGGCTCTAAAGACAGAGAACGAACTAAAAATAATGAGCCCTCTGGTGAACGCAAGTCTAGAATTGATCAGCTGAAAAGGGGAGAACCTAGTCGCAGCACTTCATCAGGTAGACTCCTTATTTCTTTCCTTAACTATTTTGTTTAGGTTCTGTAAGATTTCCTTAACTTTTGTTTTAGGTGAACAGTCTAACATATGTCAGTCAAGCACATCCGATCAGCCTTGTGTATTTCAGTTAATCTTATGGGCTTCAACTTTTAAGGATCATGAAGCTATATTCTGACACACAAGGTTAAGAGTTGGCTTGCCATTTAATTCAGAACTGTAATTTTGGTCAGTGGAAGTTTCTAGCTAAATTGCCCACTGGGTTCTAATGCCTTTTTAGGATTCAAACTTCCTGCTGGAGTTCTAAATTTACCTTTCTCTGCCACTGAGGCTGTGGTATTAAAGTCCCTAATTATACAGGATGTTTGTGCGTAACTCCTTTCACCTATTCCTGACTAACATACTGGATCTTGGTGTTCTGACCCTTTTTAATATGTAAAACCTATATGAATTATGTGTATTTTAAGGAAACATGAGCTTCGAAGTGGTTTTGTGCATACCTTGTTCTCTTATACAAAGTTAACGGATTGTGTTTTCCCAGTAGATGTATTGAAACTTTTTGGTTCTTGCTAAAATGCTTGTGGTCATTTTCCTGATGTGAAATATTGAATTGTAAAGTTCTAACTTGTGCATTCCACATACAGGACATGCGATCGGGTTGCAGCCACACATCCCAACACGGCATTCAGGTGTGTAGTACCTCACTAGGCCATTAGGGAGAGCCTTGCACATGGCAAATAAACTCCATGTGGGCTTTGTAGATAATACAAATCTAATACATTGTTTATTATACCTTTTTAATGTGTATATATGTGACTAAAATAAGAATGCTAAAATATGTTTAAGCAAACAATTTAATATGGATGGCTTAAATGTTAAATTGTGTCTCGAAGGAATGACCAGACTCGTGGCAGAAAACCTGTGCAAATATTTAGAATAACGTATTTGAACTCTAATAGGTGTATTTTAATTACTAACATCTGTACTGGCCTTGGTCAGAAAAGAAAAAATAATTTGGTCAGTGGCAGTGAATTTTTACAGTTTTAAAAAGCTATATGAGGGCGCAGTTATGTTACAGCAGAGCATGTAAAAATAAAGCAGTGTGGTTTTACACTCCAATTTGGCCATGGTTGGACTGTTAAGGCTCGTACACACTAAGAAAATTGGGCAAACGTTTTCATACGAGGAACGATTGTGCGATTTTCTGTCAGCCGATTCCGACCTTCTGAACAAAAATTTCCAAAGGGACAAACCCCAAAAATGTTCTAGTACGGAAACAGAACGAACGATTTTCATTTAATGCGTACCGTTTTTGTACGCGAAAAATCTGAAATGTAAGACTGCGCATGATCAGAAACCATAAACAAAAAAAACCTTTGCCATACAAGAAATTTTGTGCATAATTTCCTTCTTCGGTTCCGACTTGCTGTAAAACGCCGAAAACCGGACAATTGTTTGCCCGATTTTCTTATAGTGTGTGCCCCACTTGAACCCAAAAATATAGCAATTTCTTTCTCTTTTTTGGACTTGGAAAGTCTTTAACCTTCTAGTTATACTGCCACTTGCAGGAAGTTTGGACCCTTAAACAAAAAAAAAACTGTAGGCGAGCCCAGGATCACCTCTCCTACAAACTTCATGCCTCAGTGTATTGCTAGTCTCATAGGGGAATGTGTATCTTTTCAGCTCTGTTGTGTTTAAAGACTAACCTATTGTCTTTATTGTACAGAACACAGGCTGAATATTTATAGACCGTGGGTTATAGACTGGTACATTCGCCCCTCCCCCTTCCTTAACGCTACCCCACTCGGTGCCCTCAGTTTCTTCCTAGTGTCCTAAGGTGTTTGACCTCTTCTGCTTTACAGATAAATCACTCTTGGCTTAGGTGATTGTAAAAAATCACCTTGTAAAACAAACCCATTCAGTTTAAAATAGAAATGAAAGGCAAAATATTTTCGTATAGATATAAAAAAATTTACTTTTTTTTTCTTTTTTTTTTTCTTTTCCCCTGTTTTTTTTTTTTTTTTACAAGTGAGCATACAGAGTTCCCAGCACAGCAGGAGCACTGACCACGTTGTGCTCTCCTGCTTAGTGTGGTCAGTTTTTAATAGGTAAGCAAGGGACTAGCAGGATCACCACGGATTTCACATAAAGGAAACAATAAAAAGAGAAAAGGATATATGCTCATACAAGTACGTGGTACAGCATACACATACCAGGAATATGAAGTGTTGGGTAACAAACTCTTTAGCTTAATTTATCTTCAAATTACTCAATCAACTGTTCACTGTCTTGTAATACAGCAGTAGAAGCAGTGAATCCTGATAGGTTCAACCTCGGTAAAAACCTTTAGACCTATCCTGTAAGGAAGACCTTTAAACTACTTCAGCCCTGGAAGGATTTACCCCCTTCTTGACCAGAGCACTTTTTGCAATACAGCACCGCGTCGCTTTAACTGACAATTGTGCGATGTTGCAACCAAATAAAATTGACGTCCTTTTTTTCCCACAAATAGAGCTTTCTTTTGGTGGTATTTGATCACCTCTGCGGTTTTTATTTTTTGCGCTATAAACAAAAAAAAAAGAGCGCCAATTTTTGAAAAAAAAAGCTATACTTTTTGCTATAATATCCCCAAAAAATATATAAAAAAATTCTTTCTCAGTTTAGGCCGATATGTATTTTACATATTTTTGGTAAAAAAATCGCAATAAGCATATATTGATTGCTTTGCACAAAAGTTATAGCGTCTACAAAATAGGGGATAGATTTATGATATTATTTTTTTTATTAGTAATGGCGGCGATCTGCGAATTTTGTTTTATTTTTTTAATTGTGACTGCGACATGGCGGACACTTCGGACACTTTTGATACTATTTTGGGACCATTGTCATTCATACAGCAATCAGTGCTATAAAAATGCACTAATTACTGTGTAAATTACACTGGCAGGGAAGGGGTTAAACACTAGGGGGCGATCAAGGTGTTAAGTTTGTCCTAGGGAGTGATTCTAACTGTAGGGGGGAATTGTCTCACTAGAACATGACAGGGAGCAGTAGATCTGTCATGTTGCTAGGCAGAACAGGGAAATGCCTTGTTTACATAGGCATCTCCCCGTTCTGTTGCTCCGTGACATGATCGCGGGTCCCCTGGACCCGCGGGCACACTCACAGAGCAGGTGGCGCGGCGTGCCCCCAATGGCGCGATCTTAAATTTTGTACCTGTACACCCATTTGCCCAGTCGTGCCATTGTGCTGGCGTATATCGTCGTGCACTAGTCAGCAAGGGGTTAATAGTGTTTTGGGCACTGGATCCTGCGTGGACGCTCTCCCTGGCACTTTGTGCAATGCAAGTCGCATGGTGATTTACAGGTCCAGGGCCATGTTTCATCCCTAAAGACCCCTCTAGGGGTGTGTCCAACATGATGCGTGAATGCTGGAATCCGATACAGGGACCAGTGATGAGGAAAGGGTCAACCTGTTGTATCCCTGACATTTTTAATGTAAAAACTGGGACTTTTTTTTTTTTTTTTTCACTTTACTGTATAAACTGTTCAAATTTACTGCTTCATCTCAGGTGGATGGCCAGGTGTTACATCACACCACAGGTTGCACACCCACTGCCACTTCCTCCTAGAGCCTCTTTCTTGGTACTTGGGTGCTTCCTCCTGCTCTTTTGCCATGAGTACTTCTGTACATACTGCTTTGTACTCCCTCTCGGACACACTGAACCCCATTTCCGCACCCTACTCTGGTAATACCCCATAGCAAAGTACCCCCACCCATAGAAATGGTGGAAACCAGGTGAAATGGAGCCACAGCAATCCCTCTCCAGGGTTCAGAAATACCATACTTCTTTTCCATCTCTGTCGGAGCCTAATATGCTCAGCCTAGAAGAGACAAAGGAATGAACAGGACACCAGTGCCAAAGGTGGTGTTTAGATGAGGCCACTGAAAATTTCTCACCTTAAGGCTCCTGTGCATTTGATATTATGGCTTCATACCATGTGCCTTTGTGTACAAAGAGACCTGTTAAAATTCAAATAGGCATTTCCTATTCTTTCTGCTTTCAGAAAATGTTTGGGGGTTTTATGTAATCTTCAGGCCTAAAATGATTTTAAATATTTGTGCAAAAATGTCAAAAACTGCTGTCAGCGAAAAGGTTAAAGGTCTCTTTTTACATGCAGGCCCAGCTGTGAAACCAGCCATTGCTGCAATGTCTGTCTGTCAAACAGCAACAAACTGGACTAGGTGCAGTGATGGCTAACTTTGGCACCCCAGATGTTTTGAAACTACATCTCCCATGATGCTCAACTAAACTGCAGAGTGCGTGACCATCATGGGAAATGTAGTTCCAAAACATTTGGGGTGCCAAGGTTCGCCATCACTGGGGCAGTCTACGAAATCCTGAATTCCTGGACCATGCTTTAACTGAGCAATTAGTAGTTACGTGCTGCTTTCTGCTCTTTTGTGTGTATGCCCTAGAACAAGAAATTACACATTTCCAGAATAGCTCTGATCTCTATTTATATGCGCATATGCCCTTTTGAAGGAAGATGTCTCTCCAGTGAGGCACTTGGCACTTCTGATCATCCATATAGTGTGTGGCAGATTTGGTGGTCTGAGAGTTCTTGTTGAGCAACATCTTGGAACTTTAGGTGGTTTGGCTGTCTTTGCAGCTTCGTACTGTCCTTCTGGAGAATCATTCAACTCCAAATTCAGTCGGACAACACCATAGCGCTGCCAAACAGCCGTCAGGGAGGAAACTGAAGTCTCACCCACAGTAAGACCCCAGATCCTGTCCTGGCAGAACTTCATATTCTAGCCTAGACAGCTGTGAACGTCTCAGGGATAGAAAAGTGGAAGGCACACTCCTCAGACCGTATCTCCTAGACTCTGAGTTTTTCCTACATTCTCAGGTACTCTGGACCTGTTTTGCCGGTGGGGGATGCTGGATGGACTTCTTTCCTTTTTAAGTTCAAAATCAATCTAGACACGTTTATTTCCAGGTACAGGGATACTCTAGTAGAAGTAGTTGATGCTCTGGTGGCATTGTGGATTTAGTACACCCTATACTATTCCTTTCCTACCCTGAAAAGTCGGCCTTGTCTGCTTTTCTTAATTGAGATTAAGGGCATTTTGATCCTTATTGCTTCTGACTGGCCCAGGCAGATGCAGTACACTGATCGGGTAAGCCTCTGGCAGACTCTCTGCGGACACTGTGAGATTGTCAGGATATTTTCTTCCAAGGACCAGTTTGCCATCCTGCATGCTGGAAATGTTTTCAATCCGCCTCAGTCTACATATCCGTAACAAATAATCATCCGTTTTATCAACCAAAAAAGTGTATAGTAGTGTACACAATGTATTGCAAATCCTAATTATTTTTTTTTTATAAATTAACCTGCGTGCTGAAAATTTAACATGCAGATTCAATATGCACCAATATTAAAGTGAATGTAACCCTTCACATTTACCCAGTGAAGTGAACAGCCTCAGATGATACATAGGGATGAAACAAATCTTCCTACATACGTTTTACATGTATATCTGCTGTCTTCAACTATATATATCTTTTAGAAAGTGCACATCATGTTACTGATTTTCTCTTCCTGGTTAAGACCTACATAGAAGCCTAGGCATACAGGTAAGACAGATGATTGGAGGAAAGGCACACACCCCCTCTCCTCATAGGTAGAGACTTTACGCTTTATTCGTTATATAGTTCAGCTCTGTGCTAATCTGTTTATAGCATCCTTCCTAACACAAAACTGGCTGCTTTTA
Organism: Lithobates clamitans; assembly: GCA_037952925.1. NCBI lineage: Eukaryota > Metazoa > Chordata > Amphibia > Anura > Ranidae > Lithobates > Lithobates clamitans. The sequence continues at coordinate 6,670,938 of JBBGZY010000368.1, forward strand.
TCACGGAGAATTGTCAGGCTGATAACAGAAGAACGCAGCAGGAGATGGCTACGGGACATAGTGCTTTGAAGAGAGATAACATAACACTGCAGATATATGTGCCCAACTCAAATTTTATGAAAGGGGTTTACATCCACTTTACCTACTTGCCTATGGGGCCAATTCTGACACTTCTCTCCTACATGTCGTAATTTTTTTGCTAGAAAATTACTCAGAACCCCCAAACATTATATATGTTTTTTAGCAGAGACCTTGGGTAATAAAATGGCGGTCGATGCAACTTTTTATCTCACACTGTATTTGCGCAGCAATTTTTCAAACATTTAAAAAAAAAAAAAGTTTCATGCATTAAAAAAACAAAACGATAAAGTTACCCCAATTTTTTTACTTAATGTGAAAGTTGTTACGCCGAGTAAATAGATACCTAACATGTCACGCTTTAAAATTGCGCACACTCGTGGAATGGCGCCAAATGTGAGTACTTCAAAATCCCCATAGGCGAAGCTTTAAAATTTTTTACAGGTTACCTGTTTAGAGTTAGAGGAGGTCTTGCGCTAGAATTATTGCTCTCGCTCTAATGTTGGCGGCAATACCTCGCATATGGTTTATATATATATATATATATATAATTTAAAAAAATTCTGATCACTTTTATTCCTATTACAAGAAATGTAAACATCCCTTGTAATAGGAATGTCATGACAGGTCCTCTTCACAGTGACATCTGGGGTCTATAAGTCCCCAGATCTCACCTCTAGGCTGGGAAGCCTGAAAAAAAAAAAAAAATCTCAGCTTCCCAGCCAAGGCGGCGGCATTTTTTCGACTGCCGAGGCCGGGTATGATGTCATAACATCGGACTTTCTAGCCCGCCTGAAATCTTTATTGTCAACATCCGGCGACGGTTGGTTCTTTCTCCGACTCACAGATCGCACGGGTGAGTCGGTAGAAGCACCGGAGGGTGGCATTAGGGGGGGGGCATCCCCTCCCGCCGCCTGTAAGAACGATCAAGTGGCTGAACAGCCGCTATGATTGTTCTTGCGGTGAAGACAATCGCAGGCTCTAAAAAGATATCTGAATGATGCCCCCACTCAGTCTGTGACGTCATATGACGTTGGGTGGGCGGGAAGTGGTTAAAGTGATACTAAACAGAGAAGTGGTTATTTGCCAGAATTCATTCACATAAATCATATGTATCTTGCCACTTTTTTTTTTAATCCCCTAAGTACCTTACTCCTGCAATATTGTGTGGTCACATGATCTTTTCCTGTTCTTTGGCTTCTGCAATGAGAGGTCTTTGAGAGGGGCTCTTCTATGCTGATATTTGTACTCTACGGTGTGAATCTGTGTCTGGCCAGCACTGATTGGTGCACAAAGAAACTATTTCAGAAAAACAATTTAAAATTCTAGATATCAAAAACCTGTTTTATAGCTTCCAATAAATCTTTATTGAATATTAAATGTGTATGTTTTGTGCATTAATATGGTGTGGGCAGAGTCAAAGATGATTGACACTAGCTTTAATTGTGGTCAGACAGCATCTGCATCCAAGGCTTTTTACTTTTACAGGTATTGGCAAATACATTTGATTTAATATAAAGCAGTATTAAATATAAGTGTTTTGTGAGTCTTGGTGAATGTAATCAGCATACTATATCCCGCCCCCCATAGTGTTTAGCAACAGGTGGAAATGGAGAAGGGAGGGGGTTGTCATTTACTACTGTGTGCATGCCCATATGTGTGATTCTAGAGTCACGTGGGCTGCACAGTTAAGAAAAAAGGAGTAAAATAAGAGCTTAGAAGGGAACGGAAATTGAGTGTGCTCTGTAGAGGACACAAACTGGTCTACACAATCTCAGATTGCAGTGGGGACACAGAGAAGATGGGAGACACAGCTGAAGGCAGGATCAACTAGGCGTATTTCACACTTCACAAAATGAATACTTTAGTGACTTTTGGAGTATTAACACTCAGCAAGTGTCCACCATGTATAGCAGTCCCACTTAAGTGACGCCTCCATGATTAAAGGAGATTAGTGGTAGAATTCACAATCTTGGAAGGGCTCCCTGTCACCATGGGTTAGTGAATATTAGGTGCTCCCATATTGTGAACACCAAAGTGGACAACTAAACATGTCGCTATTTATTTTGAGTGTGATTAATATCTGTGCATATTGAAGCTGCATGTTCAAAAATGTTCCCGCAAGCAGTTTTTTTTTTTTATAGATTTCAATCTTTTTATTCAGTTTTGCAAAATTAGTAGTACGAGCGCACAATTAGGAAGGGGATTGTACCGAGCTTGCACTACAGATGCTTAAGTTTGGCACAATCATATTGTATTTGTGTGATAAACCAGGCACTTAAGGGTTAAAAGTTATTAGAGATGGCCCCTCTAGGGCAATAATTTTATAGTGGGTAGTGAAAAGGGAAAAAAAGTGAGGTGGGAGATCAACCCCCTAATTCCATTGTTGCTCCAAACTGGATGAAAGAGCCAGGAGAAAACTGGCCAGAGGCTACCAACAGGCCTACAGCAACTTTGAATCAGTTGCAGGTATTTATGACAAAGAGTGGTCATTGTGTGCATGTAACAACAATATCACATTTTCCACAAATGTGGCTTGTAAGGGAGAGTTGCAAGAAAAAAGCTACTCAAAGGCCACTTGCAGTCACCAATGAGCTTTGCGAAAACACACTTTGAAGATCCTGAGGCTACATGTAAAAAGGTGTTCTGGTCAGATGAGACTAAAATTTAATTATTTGGCCTCAACACCAAACGATATGTCTGGTGGAAATCCAATACAGCTCACCATCCAAATACCACCTCCATGCTTTACTGTATGGGGGTGTTTTTCTGCAGCAGGGACTAGAGCACTTGTCAGAATAGAAGATGAATGGGGCAAAATACCATCAAATTCTTGAGGAAATCCTGCTGCCCTCTGCCAGAAAGTTGTTAATGAGAAGGTTTACCTTCCAACATAACTGACTCAAAGCACACAGCAAAAATGACCACACAGTGGAGAAAAAGATGAATGACCTTGCATGGCCTAGTCAGAGCCCAGACTTAAACCCCATTGGAAATCGGTGGAATGACTTGAAGACTGCAGTCCACAAACAGTCACCATCAAATTTAACTGATTTTGGCAAACTTTATAAATAAACCTCTGCACAGTTATCCCCTATTATATAGAGTACACAAATAAAACCTAATGGTGAACTGCGGCTTGCACGGTTATGTGTTTTCACACCACCAAACTCAATTTAATATACAGTGGGTATAGAAAAGAATCACCCACCTTTTAAAACAATCCCATTTTGCTTTGCAGCCTGAAATGAAGACACACATTTTTTGTTTTATCCAGCTGTATTTCTCTGTGCAACTTACAACACCAACATGTCAGAAAAAAAAAAAAAAAAAAAAAATCTGAGTTGGAAAAAGGGATCACCCCCTTGTCAGTATTTTCTTGAACGACCTTTTGCTTTAATTACACCCTTTAGTCTGTCGGGATATGTCTTTACTAACTTTGCACATCTAGACTTTGCAATATTTGCACACTCGTCTTTGCAGAACTGCTCAAATTCAGTTAATTCTTTTTTTTTAATTATATTGAGGGACACAGGTCTCAACCTTCTATGTACATGTTCATGCTCTTGGTGGCTTTACTAGAAAAACTGAGGAATGCTGCTAGTAGAGTTATCGTGGGCTGGCCTACAAGTTTGTTTGCCTTTTTCCGATCCTCTAGGCGACAGCATAACACGAGACCACCTGTGAACACCAAGAGAAGGGGGACACATGGATGCAACGTGCTCTTAATGGGGTTTTGAATTGCATTAGTAGCTCTAGCTATGCTTTTGAGAAGGGGTCAGGTGATGCAGATGTGACACCTTTCAGTGTACAGCCGAATCTCATTGTAACCTTTTCCCCCAAGATCTTGGAACTAAAATAGTATTCATGATGACTATCCAGTAATCATTTTAGGATAATTGCATTGAATAAAGTTTAAGTCAATCTTTTAAATCTAAAGAAAGGTACGTACCTCCCCTAAACCATCGTAGTGTTTTGTTTTTCTTATGCATTTTCATTTGGAAATCAAGTTTAATGTTTGTATATCTCTTTTCTGTGTTATAAAATTTGTTTTAGGTGGTTTCCATTTTTTGCACTCTTTACATTTGTTAACTGATGTTTAACTCCTTCCTCACACAGGTCTGCACGGTTTAGATTGGGAATCGTATTAGCATACCGTTTGGCACATATTAATGGGTTCAGATCAGCCTAACTAATGGAGTGAGAATGCAGCCCCTTTGCGCAGACTTTGTCATTTGTTTCCCAGAGTGATATGCCAGCTGTGTTGGATCTAAAATTAAGTATTGTGTATTTTGTTTTATAGATGGCAGGGATTCTAGAAGTCATAGCTCGCGAAGAAGTTCCCCCGATTCTGATCGTCAGGTACATTCAAGATCTGGATCTTTTGACAGCCGAGAAAGAGCCCCTGACAGAGATCGATTCGAGCATGATCGGGACAGGGACCGTGATAAGGATCGTGAAAGGAGAGATGTTAGGCCACGAGAGTGGGATAGAGAAGCTGATAAAGACTGGCTAAGAAATAGAGAGCGAGATCGAATAAGAGATCGGGATAGAGACCGAGAAAGAGACAGAAGGCGAGACATGGAAAGAGAGCGGGAGAAAATTATTCCTGATAATACGGAGAAAGAGAGAACTAAACTTGCTGACGTCCCCACAACAACCGAGCAGAAACGAAGTGACCCAAAAGAGAGAGACAATGATAAAGGCTATGAGGCTTCCAGCCGAAACAACCCCTCTCTGGACAGAGGGGACAGAGACACTGAAAATGTGCAAGATGTGATCACTAACCGTAAAACAGAAAAAAATGAAACTTTTGAAGGTAAGTTCAAATATCAATCTAAGAGATTGCAGGGACATACCGGAAGGTTTACCCCACTTCATGACAAGTCCATTTTATGCGTAAAGTTATAAGACAACAGTAAAATTAGAACAATTTTTTTTTTTTTTTTTATATTGTGAAAGATAATGTTACGCCAAGTAAATTGATACCCAACATGTCACGATTCAAAATTGCGCCCGCTCGTGGAATGGTGACAAACTTTTACCCTTAAAAATCTCCATAGGTTATGTTTAAAAAATTCTACAAGTTGCATGTTTTAAGTTACAGAGGAGGTCTAGGGCTAGAATTATTGCTCTTGCTCTACCGATCGCGGCGATACCTCACGTGTGGTTTGAACACCGTTTTCATATGCGGGCGCTACTCAACGTATGCGTTCGGTTCAGCATGCAAGCTCGTCGGGACGGGACGCGTTTAAAAAAAATGTTTTTTTTTTTACCTTTTTTATTTTTACACTGATAAAAAAAAAAAAATTGACACTTTGTAAACATCTCTTGTAATAGAAAAAAGCATGACAGGACCTCTTAAATATAAGATCTGGGGTCAAAATGACCTCTGATATTTAGACTAAAATGCAGTAAAAAAAAAAATTGTCATTTAAAAAAATGGCCCTTTAAGAGCTGTGGGCGAAAGTGAGGTTATGACGTTGCTTCCGCCCAGCAATTGTATGGAGACGGGTGGGGGCCATCTTCCCCTCACTCGTCTCCATACCCAGCAACTGAGAGGACGCGATCGCCTCCGCCGCTGCCTACGGCTCTGGTAAGTGGCTGAGGGAACCGGATCGCGGCGGGGGGCCCTCTCCCGCCACTGATAAATGTGGTCTTGCAGCGAATCCACCGCAGAGACCACTTTTATCTTGTAGCGGACTGCCCGCTGAAGACGAAGATACCAAGGTTATGGCAGTTAGCTGCTGCCATAACAATGATATCCTCCAAACAGCCGCTGTATAATGACAGTGGGCGGTCCATAAGTTAACTGACAACTGCGTGGTCGTGCGACACTATACACAAATAACATTTTTGCCCTTTTTTTCCCCACAAATAGAGCTTTCTTTGGTGGTATTTGATCACCTCTGCGTTTTTTCTTTCTTTCTTTTTTTTTTTTTTTTTTTGCACTATAAACAGACAATTTTGAAGAAAAAAACTATTTTTTACATTCTACTATAAAATATACCCAATAAAAAAAAAGTGTAAAATCTAATTTCTTCATCAATTTAGGCCAATATGTATTCTGCTACTTATTTTTGGTAAAAAAAAATCCCAATAAGCATATTGGTTTGTGCAATAGTTATAGCGTCTACAAACTATGGGCTATTTTATTTATTTACTGGGAATGACAGCGATCAGCGACCTATAACGCGACTGCGATGATATGGCAGACAAATCTGACACCTAACTTACACTTTTGACACTTTTTGGGGACCAATGACACTAATACAGTGATCAGTGCTTAAAAATATGCACTGTCACTGTACTAATGACACTGGCAGGGAAGGCGTTAACATCGGGTGATTAAAAGGGTTAAATATGCCTAAGTTGTGCTTACTAGCTGTGGGAGAGGTGCTTTGACTAGGGTAAGGCACAGATCTGTGTTTCTGCTTAGCAGAAACACAGGATTAGTACCTTCCCCTCTGACAGAATGACAGTCTGCCTCTGTACTGTGTAATCAGTGGGCGCTGGCGGACATAGAGTCCACTGTACCCGGCGCTGAGCTCCCGCTGTGTTTAATCACAGTGGGACCAGGTCGTCAGCAGTGCGCCCCAGACGTGTCAGATTATGTACTAGATACGTGATCTGGCACAGAGCGTCGGCCCTGCCGCAGTAAATGTGCAAAAAAAAAATTAAATAAAATGCACTTCTTTTTTTTTTTTTTTTTTTTGCAGTTAAAAAAAAAAGTGCATTTTATTTATTTAATTTTTTTTTTTGTTAGACGCCTGTAATTGTGGGTGTAATGACAGCTCCTGCAAACTGTAGCTGCCTGCCTGTACCACCGATAGGGCCAGACAATTGCATAGGAACTAGAAGCTCAATGTACTACCTAGAGCGCTCATCTGTGACCTGGTAGTGAATTGATAACTACAAACCGTTGGCTGCAAAAGCTGTCGGTACTTGTACTTCATTGATTCACAGGGATCTGTGAATCAATGATGTGGCTGTATGGACTGTGCTCTGCACGGCCGTGCTCTTTAAATTGTGACAGCAAGTGTGGGGAGAAGATCCCTCTCCCCGCGATCCCCACCCTCATTGTGGCAGCAGGTCGGGGGCCAGATGCTTAACATGGGTGTAACATGTATTATGTTCAGAAAGGGTAACTTATCCTTTAAACCAGAAAAACTATTTTGGATAAGCTGTCTAAAATGTATACTATATTGCCAAAAGTATTGGGACGTCTGCCTTTACATGCACATGAACTTTAATGGGATCCCAGTTTCAGTCCGTAGGGTTCAATATTGTGTTGACCCACCCTAATATAGTGTACGTTTGATACTTGGTAATTAAGTCCATCTAAAATTGATATTTTATTTTTGGATAGAACCTACCCACCAATGTTTTCACTTTGATCTATGCATCTTAAGTGTTCACATTTGTGCAGTTTCCTTCCCCCTAATGGGTTTTTAACTTGCAAAACCTGGAGTAAGATGACCTGGAGATGATTGGGAAACATCCAGTTATTATGGTGTTGCGATTTCATTGCTAGATTCTTCAAGAGACAATAGGTCAGTGGGTGATGCAGCCCAAGTGTAACGTTTGGTTAGACTGACCCTTTATAATACTACAAAGTTTCCTACATGCAAATGGTAAATTGTTTATAAGGGGTCAATAACATATCTTAATCGTACCTGTAATGTGCAGGCTACCTTCAGGTGATTGGACACTAGCAAAGAACTTGCTAGGGTCACCCCTGTTGCACACTCCTATGTCTACCCACTCTATGAGACTCCAGTTTTTTTGCCAGTGTCCTTCAGTGATCAGCCTATTTTTTTTTTATTTTTTTCTTCTCACTGTATGGGTTCAGCCTATGTTTGCTACAGGTACTTGATCCTGCTTTAGGGCTCACCTTGGCATGAAGTGCAATATGTGTAGTTAGCCACAGGGTGCTACACAGGTCCATGGTCCAAATCTATGGTTCCCAGACCCAGAAGACTGCTTCAGGGCCTATGCCCACTGCGAAAGGCAGAGCCTGGACTACTAATGGGCTCAGCGACATGGATATGGTGAGACAGCATATCCCAGTATTAGGACCAGTTACTGACTATTAATAAACAACATGCATTGCTTGACACACAATGCAGATACATAGGTAAGAGGAATGAGGAGTCAGGAACATGGTCAGCACCTGGATTATCACGGCTCCTGCATTCTGAACACACAAAACCCCCTTTTGCATCCCATTCTGTGAGCACTCTACTGGAGTGGGTGGATCACAGGCACAAGGGAGCTGGGACTAAAGGGCCAAATTACACGCACTCTGCAGATGGCCTACAGAGATCTCAGAATACTCTTTTTTGACCATGTCAGCATTTTCTGCACTTCTCACTCTCAAGCAATCATTTTAAGATTGTACTGCTTTCTTATCGTACATCATGGGACACAGAGCCCTAGTAGTTACTATGTAGGTTAAAGGCCACCTTCAGGTGATGGACACTGGCACTCCCTATATAACACCTTCCACTGGTGGGAGTACCTCAGTTTTTTCGACAGTGTCTAAGGTGTTGGTCACGAGTAAAGATGTGCTGTGCTGAACTCCACTGGAGCAATCCTTGCTGGGGCAAGCCATGCAGCCAGATCCATTTAAAGTGTCTTTTTTGGCCGAATTGAATAGTACCTGGGCCTCATATCCGAAGAAACGAGGTCTTGCCTGTAACGCTTCTCTTTAAGACCCCTTCACACCGAGGGCGTATTGCAGGCGCTATAGCGTTATAAATTGAAATCAATGGGGCAGCGCTGGGATACCGCCGGCAAAACGCCACTATTGCGGCGCCTTGCGGGCGGTTTTAACCCTTGGACGCTAGCGGGGGTAAAAGCGTCCCGCTAGCGGCCGAAATTCCGCCGCTAATCCGACGGTAAAACACCGCTATAAATAGCGGCGTTTTACCACCGACGCTATGGGTGGCCCGGTGTGAAAGGGCTCTTAGAGAGCTGGACCCCAGGATCCAGTACTTTTTGGTATTAAGGTCATAAAGTTTTACTGGCGGTGGTGCTATTACAGGTCCAGGATTGTGGGTTTCCTCAAGGATCCCCAGCTCCTGAAGGTTTAACGGAACCCACCGTGAAGGGTGAAGATTGGGTCTGTTGGTTTACCACAGAAAACCCTGCGGCGGGAAAGGTAAGTGGAGTTTTCTAAGAAATTTTAAAATTTTCTTATGATTGTCTCCTTTAATTTTATTAAATGCTGTCAATCCTATGTGTCACCACTGGGGGCTGTATTGAGCACTCACTGTCTCATGCTTCTCAGAGAGCCCATGCTGTGTCTTGAAAGCTGCAGATGCTTCTTCCTCCGGCCAAATAGCAGACCTCCGGTAAGTCTGGGGGGGGTTCCCTCTCCCCACCAGACGCCCCCCTGTGCTGGTTTTTCTTCCCCTCTTCAGTGGGGAAAGAGCGCTGAAGATTTGGAAAAAAAGCAGCGCGAACGGCACGCCGCTCTGCGGCTTCTAGATTCCCCCCCTCGCCATTTCTGCTTCCCTCCTTTGACCCCATAGGATCAGGAGGCCGCGCTTGTGCTGGAAAAAGATATTTTTAAAAAGGGGAAGGGCCGTAGGTGACGCGGGGGGCGGGGCTTAGCGCAGCGTTGGTGTCCTCCAACGTCCAGCGTGAGAAGGTATGTTTTTAAAAGGCACCATGTGTGCTGTTGCAAGCTGCGGAGGGGCATAAGAGCAAAGCTAAAACACATGTTGTGTTTGCATATAAGACTATGGTGACACAGGTATTTCTTTGACACATTTACTACTGCATCAGACTGAGCATTAATAGCAGTGACAGAGCTGGACTATTGCTCAAGCAGTGGATGCATTCCTTCTGATAGTACCTCTGCTTTGTGCATCAGGCTATGCTCAGAAGGGGATTGAAAAACACCTCAAAAAGGCCTCTAGAAAGACTTTTACAAGTCACACGGAAGCCTAGATCCATCCCAGTAAAGATGGCATCCTCCCCTGAGAGTAATATGGCTGGTCGGAGTAAACCATCAGGAGGGGCAAGTGTTGCAGCTGCTCTTAAACACTGCAGCCCCTGTGTATATTACTAAGGAGGTTTTTTTCTTCATTTTAAAGTGGAGTTCCACCCACTTTTACAACTCTTCAGCATCCCTCACTAAACTGTGCACTGTAAACAAATTGGATATTTTTTTAAAAATTGTTCTCAGCACCTACTGTATATCTGCTGTATTCATTTTTCACTTCCTCCTCCTTGGCCGCGGCCCATCACATCATTTCCTGTTTGCAATGCCTTCTGGGAAGGGGCGGCAACTTCCTCTCCAACTATGGAAACTATGCTATGGAAACCTGACCTGAAACCTATTATACTGCTTGTGCTGCACTGAGCATGTGCGAGATCTGCAAGGATGAGATCCAGGAAGAAATACAGTCTGGCTTCAGATGTCCACACTTAAGATGGCCACGGCCTGCTGTAAGTTTATAAAATAACAAACTACTACTATAAACTAACAAAACAGAGCTAAGTTTACAGACTAACTTTACTAGAATACATTAAGCTTGTGTATTATAGGGTTGTTTTTATTTAAAAAGTATAATTTCGGCCGGAACACCACTTTAAGTTTGAAGCAAAAGATTGATGCTTAATCGCATCCCAGAGTGGGACTAAGCGTAGAAGGTCCCCGTCCATTGCTCAGGACCCTCTTGCTGAGGAACATGGAGCAAGTGATGACGAATTTCTTTCAAAAGACCAGGAAGAGGCTAATGTCTCTTCCGAAGAACCTGATACAGAAGTGTCAGGTTCGCAGGAAAGGTTGTTGGTACAGTCTCTCACTGAATTGGTCCGCTCCACATTTTTACTGCCAGTAACGCAGTCAGTGGATGAGCCCACTTCTGGTTTGGGGTCACTAAAGCCTCCCCGATTTGATTCATGTTTTTCCTATCCATTCTTGGCCAAGTAAGCTAATGTATTCTGAGTGGGTGCACCCACATAAAGTTTTTTTCTTCCGAAAAAGTTTTTAAGAACTTTATCCTATGGAGGAAGAAATTTATAATTGATGCTGTTATAGCCTCTGTAAACATGACTTGTCCAGTAGACAATGCTCATATGCTAAAGGATCCAATAGATAAGAAGTTGGAGTTCCTTTTTAGAAAAAAAAAAACTTTCGCTCGCAGGTTCAGTCAGCGCTGGCAGCAATCGGAGTATCTCAGTACTTATAGGACCAGTTTTATAGAGGTACTCGGTTATTCCTGATCAGCAGGCCCAGGATTTGTCTGGAGTATCGGAAGCGTTGTGTTTTACAGTAGACACTATGAAAGTTTCTATTCTCCAGGCCTCACGGCTCATGCTAGGGCTGGTACATGTGCGTAGAATCCTATGGTTGAAAAATTGGTCAGCTGAAGCGCCATGCAAAAAGCTCTTTGCTAGTTTCCCTTTTTATGGTGAACGGTTATTTGGAGACGATCTGGATAAGTATATCCAAAGAATTTCTAATGGGAAAAGTTCCCTTTTACCGGTTAAGAAGCTTTTTTGCCTTGCTTCTTCAGTGCCAGGGGCATCAGCCTCCAGGCAGTCACGACGGCCTCCACCGTCAGGTTCAAGAGGTAAACCTCAGGGTCAGTCCCAGGGTCAAAGGAGGACCTGGGGGAGGAAACCCACAAAACAGAATATTAAAGCCTCCTCATGAAGGGGCGCCCCGCTCGCTTGAGTGGACGGGAAGGCTTCTACAGTTTTCAAGGGTCTGGCAGGAACAATGTCAGGACAGATGGGTTGCTTCCTCAATTTCTTTAGGTTTCAAACAAGAGTTCCGAGAGTTCCCGTATCCACGTTTTCTCAGATCAAACGTTCCCAGAGATCCAGTGAAAAAAGTCTCTTTCTAGCTTTGGATCATCTCTTGTCACCAAGAGTGATATCAATAGTCTCCTTGGAAGAAGCAAGGTTTAGGGTTTTATTCAAACCTGTTCATGGTTCCAAAACCAGACGGGGATGTCAGACCCATTTTAGGTATCAAAAATCTAAACCGGTTTTTGAATATCTGTTCTTTTCGCATGGAGTCAATCCGATCAGTAGTCTCCATCCTACAAGGGGGAGAACTTCTGGCGTCAATCGACATCAAGGATGCTTATCTCCATGTGCCGATATTCCCCGCTCACCAGAAATTTCTATGCTTCGAGGTAGAAAATCTTCATTTCCAGTTTGTAGCTCTGCCTTTCGGTCTAGCTACTGCACCTTGAGTGTTTACAAAGGTCCTGGCTCCACCTTTGGCCAGGTTAAGGGCTCAAAGTATAACAATACTAGCCTACTTAGATGATCTTCTCTTAATAGATCAATCGGTAGCCCGCTTAAACCAAATTTTGGTTACCGCAGTCAGCTACCTAGAATACCTTTTTGTTGAATTCTCAACCTAAAGAAATTCTCCTTAAAACCATTAAGGAGATTGCAGTACTTGGGGCTGATCATAGATACAGCTCAGAGTGTTTTTTTGCCCCGGGAAAGGATCAGTTCCATAAGGGAACTGATTCAGTTGGTCAAAACAAAGAAGAATCGTTCCTTATGCGCAGTTTCATTCAAGACTGCTGCAAAACAGTATCCTGTCAACTTAGAACAAAAGGGTCCAAGCTCTGGACTTTCCAATGCATTTATCCCCCGATGTGCATCAGAGTCTCAATTGGTGGTTGATATCCAAGAATCTTCAACAAGGAAAAATCCTTTCTACCAGTTACCTGGAAGGTGGTAAAAACAGATGCCAGCCTTCTGGGCTGAGGAGCAGTCCTGGAAGAAGCATCTGTCCAAAGGAAATGGTCCAAATCAGAGATGACCTTGCCCATCAATATTCTAGAGATTCGGGCAGTACGCTTGGCCCTGGAGGCCCAGACTACGGAATTGTCCTGTCAGGATCCAATCTGACAATGCCACAGCTGTGGCCTATATCAATTACCAAGGGGGCACGAGAAGTCGTGTGGCCCAGAAAGAGGTGAATCATATTCTATCTTGGGCAGAAAACAACATTCCTTGCCTATCTGCAATTTTTCATTCCAGGGATAGAGAATTGACAGGCGGACTACTTGAGTCGCCAACAATTGTTCCCGGGAGAATGGTCCCTTCACCCCGACATCATATTCTGTCAATATGTGAAAGATGGGGAATTCCGGATGTGAATCTGTTTGCGTTCAGGTTCAACAACAAGATCGACAACTTTGTGTCAAGGACAAGGGCATACGGAACAGATGCCTTGGTTTTTCCGTGGGATCAGTTTTTCACTGATCTGTGTTCCCTCCTGTTCTGCTGCTTCCTCGCCTTCGCGCAGGATCAAGCAAGAAGGGAAGGAGGTGATTCTTGTGGCCCAGGAGATCTTGGTTTGCCGTAATCGTAAAGATGGCGGTAGGGGACCCTTGGACTCTACTACTATGGCCAGACCTTCTCTCGCAAGGTCCGGTATTCCATCCTACCTTACAAATGCTAAAAATTAGCGGTTTGGCTATTGGGACCCACATTCTGAAAGATTATGGGCTGTCAGCTTCAGTAGTTTCTACTTGGTTAATGCTGGGAAGCTGGCCTCCAGATCCCTATACTATAGAATCTGGAAAGCATATGTCTCCTAGTGTGAATCCAGGAGTTGGCACCCCAGGAAATACAGATAGGATTAGGACTGAAGCTAGCCTTGAGTACTATCAAAGGCCAGGTGACGGCCTTATCGTTCTTTTTTTTCAACGACCACTTGCTTCACTCTCTCTCTGGTTCGTAACTTTGTTCAGGGGGTAACGTGGATTAATCCTCCAGTTTGGTCACCCCTGAACCCTTGGGACTTAATTTAGGTCCTGTCGGCTTACAAAAACAGCCAATACGAGATATTCCCTTGATCCTCTTGATGGGGGAAAAAATAATTTTCTTGGTTTCCATATCTTCAGCAAGAAGAATATCAGAGTGGGCTGCTCTTTCTTGTAAAGAGCCATATTAGTTTATTTATAAGGATGAGGTTGTATTGTGGCCTCATCCTGAATTCCTACCGAAGGTAGTATCAGGTTTTCATTTAAACCAGGATATTGTTCTGCCTTCATTTTTTTCCAGAACCTCGTTTCTGTGGAAGAAGGTCACTACATTCTCTTGATGTGATGAGGGCGGTCAAGGTCTATTGAAAGTGACCACTCAGATTCATAAAACAGATGTTTTGTCTGTGTTGCCAGATGGTCCTAAAGGAGAACAGGCAGCGTTGAAATCTACCATTTCTAAATGGATTCTTCAAGTGATTGTTTAAGCTTATGGTTTAAAAAGGAAAATTCCTCCTTTTTATATTAAAGCGCACTCCACCAGGACTGTTAGTGCTTCTTGGCAGTGCATCACCAAGCTTCCATGGCTCAGATCTGCAAGGCCGCAACTTGGTCTTCAGTCCATAAATTTACCAGATTCTATTAAGTAGATGTAAAAGATCATGAGGATATCACCTTTGGGCGCAGTGCGCTGCAGTATGAGTCCTCTAGTCTCTTGGTTCCCTACTTTTGTGTCTCTCTCGCTTCAGTTGGCATTGCTCTGGGATATCCCACATAGTAACTATTATGGCTCTGTGTCCAGTGATGTACAATAAGAAAATAAGATTTTTATAACAGCTTACCTGTAAACTCCTTTTCTTTGAAGTACATCACAGGACACGGAGGTCCCTCCCTTCTTTGGTATACACGTGTGGTGTTTTTGCTACAAAAATGAGGTACTCCCATCAGTGGGAGGGGTTATATAAGGAGTGCACACTTTAATTTAGGGCATGCCAGTATCCATCACCTGAAAGTGGCCTATAACCCACATAGTAACTACTATGGCTCTATGTCCCATGACGTACTTCAAAGAAAAAGATTTTACGTAAGGTAAGCTGTTATAAAAATCCTATTTTTTGTCGCGTCCTCGGTTTTCACAATGGTCCTAACTCTTTGAAGAACTCGGAGCATCCAGGTCACAGGTTTTCTCGACAATCTTCTAAAGCACTCCTCACCCTTACAGCTATCTGTCAACATCCACAGGACAATTCAGATGCTACAGTTTGGTGGGGTGATCATTTTCCACAATTCTGATTTTCTGTGTTCTTTTCACCTGAAATACTTGGGTCTGATCATGGATATATTACATTCTTCTCTCTTACTTTTTTTTTTTTGTCCTCTCACTCTCTCTTCTCCGCTCTCTATCTCTCTTGCACACTCTCTCTCCCTCTTTCAGCTCATGCTTGAGAATTAAGATTAGAGACATCAGTCAGTGAGATTCTCCAGTAGAGTTCAAGGTCTCATGTTCCATTTGTGCAGTTCTATTCAAGGCCACTCCAGCACAACATCTTGTCAACCTGGAACAAGCACATTCTTTTTCTCTGAATCTATCTGTGCTCCTGTCCAGCCAAGCAAGAAAGTCTCTAGCTTGGTAAATCCCCAGCCCACCCTTAATAGGGAAGTCCTGGTTTATTGTAAACGTGGTTTTGCCTGACAGGAGAAAATCTGCGTTTAAAAACTCACCTAAGCTGTTTTTTTTTTGTTTTTTCAAATCAGTTTAGACGCGTTTATCAGAGTTTGGTGCTTTGGACATTTATTTTATTGGCCAGATATGTCATTTTGGCCATCGAAATGAATACACCCAAGTGACAAGCATGCCTAGGGCTTAAGCTCGTCTAAAAGAGTTTAGCTGCTTTTGCAGTTTTTCTATGCCCAAAAGCTCCTCTTGAATGCGATACTTCCTCTGCTGAGCCTAAACTCCTCTAAAAGCTATTTGTGCATGGGCACAAAGGCTTTTATTGAGGTGCATTCAGGCGCTTGGGCAAAAAACGCCAATCATAAGATGCCAGTCTTTCAGACTGGGGAGCAGTGTTCAAGTTTTTCACAGTCCAGGGAATGTGGTCATTGGTGAAAGTTAAGTCCCCCATCAACATCCTGAAGCTCACCGCAATCAAAATGGCTTTGCAACACAGATTACCTCAGCTGTCACAACCTGGGTCATGGGAAATGGGCACTTCACCACGGCCATCTTTAATCTGGTATGTCAGAAATGGAAGACTCCAGATGGGGATATTTTGGTCTCCAGATTCAACATCAAAGCTGGTGATTCTTGTTGTAATGAAGTATCCCAGAAGAATTAAATACACACATACTTGGAATACTAGGAGGTGACCCCTGGCCTTTTCCCAGCAGACCAGTTCTGCTATCTCAGGGCCCTCTGTGTTCATCCTGCTTCTCAGTCATTGACTGTGGAAGCATGGCTGTTAAAGCACATACAAGTATATGTGAACCCTTAAGCCAGGTACATGCGGCAGGTTTTGACAGATCGCTGTACCAACACAAGTAATGTTGGTGCGGTAATCTCCCCCTTTGTGGTATTGTATTCTGACATGGGGCCTCTTTTCCAGGTTATACCAGAAGGATGTTCAGGTGTTGGCTGATGCGAACTTTGGCTGTAAGGTGCTTTAAGCTGTCACCTGAGTATTTTTCAGGTTCCTTAACCTATGTTTTTTGTGGGGGGTGGTTTTCCATGTTGCCCACCCCTCAGTTTATTGCTTCAGGACTTCCCATGGTCTATGAATGCAAACCCCGTGTCCATTACTATACAATTAAGATTGAGGATTTTAACTTGCCTGTAAATTCCTTATGTTGGAGTACAGTAGCTAGAGGGCCCTCTGTCTTCTGTGGTCATTCCTTTATTGCATTAAAATTGGAGTCTTATGCAATGGATGGTATTATAGGAGGACCTTCTGGGCACTTTTACCTGCTTCCTGCCTAGGCAATTTTCAGCGCTGTCGCACTTTGACATTTGCGCTTTTATGCAGCACTGTACCCATATGAAATTTTTATAATTTTTTTCACTTAAATAGAGCTTTCCTTTGGTGATATTTAATCACCACTGGGTGCTAAACAAACGAAAAAAGACAAAAAAAAATATTTTTTTTCTTAGTTTCAGTAATAAAATTTTGCAAACAGGTAATTTTTCTCCTTCCCTGATGGGCACTAATGGGTTGCCCTGATGGGCACTAATGGGTGGGCACTGTTGATCAGTATAGATGTCCTCTTTCACACTAGCCTGTTACAGGCTCTCTCCCCCACGCTGTGACGGCATGAGGAAAGGAGTACCGATAACTGGCACGTGTGTTTTACATCGTGATGAGCTGTGATTGGACAGACACAGCTGATCACGTGGTAAAGAGCCACTGTGGTTGGCCCTTTACCCTGATTTGTGATCAACACAACGATCAGCGCGCCCTGGGTGCAGTTCTGGGAGGATGTCAATAAATGCCCACCCAGAACTGGATGACCGCACTGTAGCCATCATTTGGGTGCCATTGAGAAGTAATGGCATCGCAAACATGTCCCGCAATTCCAGAACACCTAGGTGTGAATGGAGCCTTAGATTTCAGATTTGCTGATCATTGCCTTCAGAGATCCTATGACTAATGGCTTAGTCCAGCAGACGTGCAACCAACACTAGGAGACTCTGGCTGTGTGTTTTGCATTTATTTGTAGTATACAAATACACAATAGTTCTGCAGTGCTCAGTTTGCTTTTCCACAATGTTGGTCATCATTTAGTGATACAGAAAAACTTCCCCAAAGTTCCCATGTGATGAAGCTGAATAATATTGCACTGTACCTGCCACACAGATTTATGGATGTTTTTTATTTTTATTTTTTTCCAATTTTTCTTGAGCTTTCTCTTGCACTAAAGGTGCCGATGATGGCTGACAATGAATTGATATTTAAAATATTTAAAAAGTCCAATTTATTAGTTATACATAAAAATATATTTTTTTTAAAATGTAATTTTCGGTTTCACCAAATGTATCCTGCGAGCTCGCGCAGCAAAGAAAACGCATACGGAAGTCGCGCCTGCATATGTAAACGGTGTTCAAATCACACATGTGAGGTATCGCCGCAGCGAGAGCAGTAATTCTAGCACTAGACCTCCTCTGTAACTCTAACCTGGTAACCGTAAAAAAAAAATTAAAGCGTCACCTATGGAGATTTTTAGGTAACTAGTTTGTCGCGATTCCACGTGTGCGGCGTAACATGTTTCACATTATGCAAAAAAATTGGGCTAACGTTACTGTTTTTTTTTTTTTTTTTTTTTTTTAATTCATGAAAGTGTCCCTTTTCCCAAAAAGTTACGTTTAAAACACCGCTGCACAAATACTGTCTGACATAAAATATTGCAACAATCGCCATTTTATTCTCTAGATTCTCTGCTAAAATATATATATATATATATATATATATATATATATATATATATATATATAATATATATATATATATATATATATATATATATATATATATATATATATATATATATATATATATATATATATATATATATAAATAATGTTTGGGGGCTCTAAGTAATTTTCTAGCAAAAAATACGGATTTTAACTTGTAAACACCCAAATGTCAAAAATAGGCTTAGTCATATATCAAATATAGGCTTAGTTCCCACAAGTGTCAGTGTCCGGTTGTCTGCTGCAATATCGTTGTCCCGCTAGAAGTCGCTGATAGTCAAAATTGCTAGTATGAAACAAAGAAAAATTCCAATATATATACCATAGTTTGTAGACGCTATAATTTTTACGCAAACCAATCAATTTACGCTTTATTGGGATTTTTTTTTACCAGGAATATGTAGCAGAATACATATTGGCCTAAATTTTATGAAGAAATTCGATTTTTTTAAATTTCTTTTATTGGATATGTTTTATAGCAGAAAGTAAAAAATATTGCGTTTTTGAGGGGGAAAAAAAAAAATAATTCTGTTTTTATAGCTCAAAAAATAAAAAACGCAGTGGTGATAAAATGCCACCAAAATAAAGCTCTATTTGTGGGGGGCGACAAAATTTATTTGGGTATAGCGTTGCATGACCGCAATTGTCAGTTAAAGTAACGCACTGCCGTATTGCAAAAGAGTGCGTGGTCATGAAAGAGGGTTGGTCTCCTGGAGATCAAGTGGTTAAGAACGTGAATAAGGTTCAGGAGGGCAGTATTTGAAATATGAAGCCAAAATGAGTATAAGGACATGATCTCAAAATAGCGGGTGAAAAGTTAAAAACTAATTTTAGTAATTTACCGAAAAGAGTAGTTGATGCTTGGAATAGACTTCCAGCGAAGATGGTGAGTTAGTCAACAGTGGATTCTGCCATTTTCTGCCATCATTTTTCTGTTTGTTTCCAAGGGGGTGTAAACTTTTTATAGGCACTGTATGAATATAAGATTTTTTGTTGGACTTTGCGTGAGCTCTAAATTATTTATTCAATACCTGTTTATTAAAGGCTTTCAACACTTTACAGAACACAGGTAATGCATACAAAAACCTGTATATCAAAAGATGCAAAACAAGTTTAGTCATTTTGAGTTGATGGAACATTAATTTTGTGTGGCAGTGGTGACATGTTAATGTACAGCAACATAGGTGTGCCTAGGCACACCTTAATCACCCCATGTGCATTAGCATTATCCAGAAGCGGCATCAGGTGGGTGGTTGGGGGTGCCAGTGACCAGTATAAATGCCCCCAATATATTAAAGTCTAGGTTCAACCTTGGGAACACGTTACACCCGTATTTAGGATGTACCGTAATATGCTCCCAATCAACTGTCTCCCACCACCCCCTTCCTGTGACAGCAGGTGGTGCTCATGTGTGTTTGAGCTTTGGGGTGCACACCCTAATGCAATAGGCTGAGCACACCTATGTACAGCAATTTTATCATTAAAGTTCAGAAGTAATACCTCTACAAATTCCTTGGGACTGAAAAGGGAGAATTGGAACGCTCTTAGTAGCTGAGCAAGAGCGAGGGAATGAGAAAGGGGAAACCTTAAGTTGCTGTTATCTGGGACCAGCAGATATAATCTATAGACATAAGAATCAATTGCAATTCGGCCTGAAATGCATTTTAATGTGTGAACCCACTCCATTTCTGAGAAATGATCAGATGTAAAATTTGATTTGAAGTTAGCTGTTCTGAATGAATTTGCTCAGCAAAAATGTATCTAGTATTTTGCTTGAAAAATAAATCAAGAACAACTAGGCCTCCTGACTATTATATCTCCAGTTGTCTTCGGCTTCGTAGGATGTGACAATAGAGTTGATGCTTCAAGTTACTTATAACTGCAAGAGTGCCAATTACAAGGCTACTAACATTTTCAATTGTTTTGCGACTTGTAGGGGATCAGTTCTCTAAGCTTGTTGAAGATCAGTCTGATGATTCTGTGGCTGGAGAAGAGTATGAGCCAATCAGCGACGATGAGCTTGATGAAATTCTAGCTGATGATGCTGAAAAGAAGGAAGACCAACAGGATGACGAAAAGATATCGGGTAATTTAATTGTGCAAGCTCATATGCAATCTTCTTTTACAGTGTTTAATTGGGTAATAAGGTATAACTTGCCTTTTTATCAAAGCAGAAAAACTCCATATGTGAAGACCAACAGGGTTTAAGAGTAGTTCATAGTTTTATTGTTAGCTTGTGGTGTATATGGCTCTTCCTAGAGTGGTTGTAAACCCTTTACAACCACTTTAAACTACAGGCAAGCCTATAATTAGGCTTACCTGTAGCTGCTCTGGATATCTCCTAAACCTGCATGGTTCAGGAGATATCCCTGTATTTGCATGTGCCGACGTCATCTGCGCATGCGCACTTAAGCCAACTGAAGCAGTGGCACGTCCGTGCCGTTGCTTCAGTTGTGCTGTGCCATTCCCGGCGGCTCCAGCGCGCATGCGCGGGAGTGACGTCATCGCAGCTCCGGCCAATCGCAGCGCTGGAGCTGCGATACCCGGATGTAATCCCCGGGAGAGATGTCGCCGGCCGGAGGGGGAGCGAGGACGGCTGCGGTGGCTTCGTTCTTGGGTAAGTAATTCATAATGAGCTAGTATGCTATGTAGGGGTGCAACAGATCGTCATCGATCCGTGATCCGACCCGCGGAAGTTGATCCGTACGGGACACCCGCGATCCGCGGAGCGCTCTGTGGCCTCGGCCATAGGAAAGGCTTCGGCCTAGCTCCGGAGCGGCGGCCATCTTGGTACACCCGGCGGCCGTTTAGCACGTGATCCCCCTGTCAAATGACGGAGCGATCACTTGTAACAAACCAGCGTCATCTAATGACGCCTGTTCCTCTCCCCCCTCTGTGTACTGATCTGTACAGTGGAGGGGAGAAATCGGATGGCAGCAGTGCCAATACTCTGCAATGCCCTGCCAATACTCTGCAATGCCCTGCCAATACTCTGCAATGCCCTGCCAATACTCTGCAATGCCCTGCCAATACTCTGCAATTCCCGGCCAATACTCTGCAATTCCCGGCCAATACTCTGCAATTCCCGGCCAATACTCTGCAATTCCCGGCCAATACTCTGCAATTCCCGGCCAATACTCTGCAATTCCCGGCCAATACTCTGCAATTCCCGGCCAATACTCTGCAATTCCCGGCCAATACTCTGCAATTCCCGGCCAATACTCTGCAATTCCCGGCCAATACTCTTCCATGCCCTGCCAATACTCTGCCATGCCCTGCCAATACTCTGCCATGCCCTGCCAATACTCTGCCATGCCCTGCCAATACTCTGCCATGCCCTGCCAATACTCTGCCATGCCCTGCCAATACTCTGCCATGCCCTGCCAATACTCTGCCATGCCCTGCCAATACTCTGCCATACCCTGCCAATAGTCTGCCATACCCTGCCAATAGTCTGCCATACCCTGCCAATAGTCTGCCATACCCTGCCAATAGTCTGCCATACCCTGCCAATAGTCTGCCATACCCTGCCAATAGTCTGCCATACCCTGCCAATAGTCTGCCATACCCTGCCAATATACCCGCCAATACCCTGCAATACTCTGCCACACCCTGCCAATAGGGAGATTGTGGATATTACAGTGGGGGAGATTTTTTTTTGTTCCGAAAATGATCCGAACCGTGAGTTTTTTGATCCGTTGCACCCCTAATGCTATGCATACTAGCTCATTATGCCTCTTTCTTGGTTATTTTTTTTTTTTTCAATTGTTAAAGAAGGTTTACAACCACTTTTAATATTATTTGATAATGCCCTTTAGTCACATAAGTGGTTTCTCATGGTACTAAAACATTTAAAAAAAAAAAATGGCTCATGGAGTAAGGTATCAATAACAATGTCCATGTACTGCTGCTAAAACACATTGCTGCATACTAATATATTTAGCTGATGCTACATACAGTTTATAGAGCACCAGCAGTGGCTGCATCATGTAAAAGAATATTTTTTTCATTTGGGCCAGCTATTTAAAATGAAAGAAAACCTGGAATTAGGCTTTAGCCAAGGCTTATGGCCCTATAATTATTGCTCTCACTCAGATGTTTACTGTGATACCTTACATGTGGCACAATTTGTTTACATGCATGCTTGCATCCAGATGTGCTTTTACATTTGTTTTATTTTTTACGCCTTTCACTTTTTTTTAACTTTATTGCTATCACAAGGGTTTTGGACCCCAATTTCTTCCCCTGCTCCACTGCATCTAATTAAACACAGATCTTGCTTGTTAGCTGCTCTCCCCTAGCCATAGTAGGCACGGAATGACCACTCTGAACCTGGGAATGACAAAATTCTTGTTGCTTAGATTAGGGAACAGCTTTTCCCCAATTGTGCCAAGGTCAATGTTGGGAGCAGTTTGCCATGATCCCACCTCCAACCACTGCAGGCACTGGAGAAAGGGTGTTTTATCTCCAAGCCAACTGCTAGCTGTAAAATCTGTTCCTTTCAATACCAGGACAATTACAAATGTGCAGTATTGTGCAAGTGTTTTAGGCAGGTGTTCAAAAATGCTGTAAATTACGAATGCTTCAGTAATAAAAGGTTTATTTTTATCAATTAACAAAATGGAAAGTAAATGAAAAGAGAAATACAAATCAAATCAATATTTGGTGTGACCACCCTTTCCCTCAAACGGAATAAATTCTTCAATTATATTTCTTTGTGTAATCCTAGAGAGACTTAATGTTGAGATCGGGGCTCTGTTGGGACCAAACCATCACTTCCAGGACTCTTTGTTGTCCTTTACGCTGAAGATGGTTCTAAATGACATTGGCTGTATGTTTGCGGTCGTTGTCTTGCTGCAGAATAAATTTGGGGCCAATCACACACCTCCCTGGGTATGGCATGACGGATAAGTATCTGCCTGTATTTCTCAGCATTGAGGACACCACTGATCCTGACCAACTCCATTTGCAGAAATGTAGCCCCAAACTTGCGAGGAACCTCCACCATGCTTCACTGTTGCCTGCAGATACAAATTATTGTACCGCTCTCCAAAATTCATGAACAAACTGCCTCATTCCATATTATTAGGGAGGCGTGTAAATATATTCTGCAGCAGGATGGCGACTTCAAGCATGTAGCAGTATAGAAGTGATGAGTAAGCAATAACAGAGGGCACAGCGCTTTTGCATGTCTCATCCTTGGTTTTTAATGGATTTCTAATAAAGATACAAACTTTTTATGCTGGATGTGCCACCACCTTTACTTCCTTTGCACTCTTGGAAGTGTGATGGTTTAGCCTCTACAGAGCCCTGATCTCAAAATCAAGTCTGTCTGGGATTACATGAAAAAACAGAAGGATTTGAAGTTGCCTATATCCACAAAAGATTTGTTTTACAGGATGTTTGGAACAACCTACCTACCAAGTTCCTGTTTGCAAGTGTACCTAGAAGAAATGATGCTGGTTTGATGGTAAAGGGTGGTCACACCAAATTTTGATTTCTCTTCTGTTCATTTACTTTCCATTTTATTAATTCGATAAAAATTAACACGTTTATCTAATTTCTTAATTTATAGCATTTTTTCACACCTTCCTAAAACTTTTGAACAGTATCGTACCTTGGTGAACAAGGGATTAAAGCACATTTACACTCTGACACTTGCAAATTAATTACATTTGTGTAGTTATCAATATCGGGTAGCAGATAGTTATTGCACATCACCGTTCTTACACCATCTTTAATGCCAGTGTGTTGTGTATAGATTTTTTTGCAAAGGCTTGGCTTTCTTCTGCATTGTATTCTTTATATTGGCTACCACAGCTGAACCTTATGAGAGAATAAAATAAATTGTGCTCTTATTCCATTTACTACTTTCATCTCAGAGTTGAATTGCATTTGTACTGTTGTTGGACCGTGTCCCCACCATAATGCTTCTTGGGCACACTGCAAACCGGAACGTGATATGACCTGTCACGTCAGGTGTATGCTATGCAAATTAAATGCAGAAGTGTGCACTACGCTTGCATTCACAATAAGATTAATTATAATTAAACTGCTTGCCAAATCATGGTAACAGTGTGACTCTTAAGCATCTCAAATTTCATCTTAGGCCCCTTTCACACGAAGAGTCTGACCAGGTCTGCCTGTCGGTTTTTTCAGGCTGACCTGATTGGCCCCTCCATTCACCCCTATAGACTGGCAGGTGTAAACGGACCATTTATACCTGCCTACCTCCAATATGATCGAAAAAACAAGGGGCTATGTCCCTCTCCATCAGATCGGAGGGCAGAAGGGTGTAAATGAACAGCGGAGTCTGTTTTACTCCTGGCTGCCCATAGAGCAGAACGGGCACGGTCTGTGTCCACTCTGCAGAAACTGAGCGCGAACTGACCTGTTGTCCACCTGGTTTGCTCTGATCAGCAGACAGATTATTTATTTTTTTTATTTACTTTATTTTAGTTGTACTCATGAAGTATCTACCACTATACTGTTGTGTAGAAGACTGAAGTTTGCCTGTTGTGTTCCTGTCGCACTAAGATAATACTGGGTAACACTCCAGGAAAGAAGTACCATTTTATGTCCGAGATAAGGAGCAAATACTTTTTTTACAAGATTTATTTTTATAGAGGATTTATATAGCGCCATTAGTTTGCGCAACGCTTTACAACGTAAAGTTATAAATTGATTTGCATTTTAATAAGTGAAATAAGTATTTGATCCTCTATCAATCAGCAAGATTTCTGGCTCCCATGTGTCTTCTATACAGGTAATGAGCTGAGATTAGGAGCACTCTCTTAAAGGGAGTGCTCCTAATCTCCGCTTGTTCTCTGTATGAAAGACAGTTGTCCACAGAAGCAACCAATCAGATTCCAATCTCTCCACCATGGCCAAGACCAAAGAGCTGTCCAAGTATGTCAGGGACAAGATAGTGAACCTGCACAAGGCTGGAATGGGCTTACAAGACCACGGCAAAGCAGCTTGGTGAGAGGGTGACAAGAGTTGGTGCGATATTTTTTTTTTTTTTTTTTTTTTTTTTTTTGCAAATGGAAGAAACACAAAATAACTCAATATCTCGGTCTGGGGCTCCATGCAAGATCTCCCCTTGTGGAGTTTCAGAGATCAAGAGAGCGGTGAGGCATCAGCCCAGAACTACATAGGAGAATCTTGTCAATGATCTCAAGGCAGCTGGGACCATAGTCACCAAGAAAACAATTGGTAACACACTAAGTCGTGAAGGACTGAAATCCTGCAGCCCATGGAAGGTCCCATTCCTCAAAGCACATGTACAGGCCCATCTAAAGTTTGCTAATGAACATTTGAATCATTCAGAGGAGAACTGGGTGAAAGTGTTGTGGTCAGATGAGATCGAAATCGAGCTCTTTGGCATCAACTCAACTCCCTGTGTTTGTAGGAGGAGGAGGAATGCTGCCTATATCCCCAAGAACACCATCCACACCGTCATACATTATGCTTTCGGGGTGTTTTTCTGCTAAGGGGACAGGACAACTTTACCGCATCAAAGGGACGATGGACGTGGCCATGTACTGTCATATCTTGGGTGAGAACCTCCTTCCCACAGCCTGGGCATTGAAAATGGGTCGTGGATGGGTATTCCAGCATGACGATGACCCTAAACACACGGCCAAGGCAACAAAGGAGTGTCTCAAGAAGAAGCGTATTAAGATCCTGGAGTGGCCAGTCTCCAGACCTTAAACCCATAGAAAATATGTGGAGGGAGCTGAAGGTTCGAGTTACCAAACATCAGCCATGAAACTTTAATGATTTGGAGAGGATCTGCAGAGAATGGGACAAAATCCCTCCTGAGATGTGTGCAAACCTGGTTAAATTATAGACTGATCATTTCTTTGTCAGTGGGTAAAGGTACAAAATCAGTAGGGGATCAATAACTTTTCCCTCACTGTACAATCTAGTAGACTTAGAAAAATAACTTAGAACAAAGCTTTTAAACAACTCCCGTTACTAGCTCGTAGGGCCCATTCACACCAGAACATCCGTGTGGGAAATCCATGTTTCCCACACCGCGTTTAAAACGCAATGCATGTGTGATATGTGAGTGTCAATGTAATCCTAGTGACACCCTAAACATAGGGCATGTGCTTGCTCTGGATTGCGTGGTACCGAAGTACTGTGCAATTTAAAAGTAGTTCATGCACTACTTTTGGTGTGATCCAGTGATATTTCAGCCCATTTATATAAATGCGATATACAAAACACTGCGCCTGGATGACTTGAAACCTAAAAAAATGAATAGTGTAAGATGCAGCAGCTGTTTCAAATCTAGTGATTTAAAGGTTATTGGTGATTCACGAAAAACAAACAGCGCTTGCTGATAACATGCATCGTAGAATAAATATTAAGTGCAAGTCCTCAAAAAAACAATCAAACAAAAAAAAAAAAGGTTAAACAATGTACACAAGTCCTTTGACAATTGTTGTGAAGAATTTCTTTTTCAAGAAACACGTTTTGGCCATGTAAATCCCACAGATGGTGACTTGATATTCAAAGTGCTCCCAAACATAACACCTCGTGGAAATAAAGTGGAGATCCCCACTACAACCCGCCACGTGTCCTGTCTTGACGCGTTTCGTCATCAGAAGCTTCTGATGGCGAAAGGCGACAGATGCACGGTGTTATGTACAGTGCTCTAGGTGGAACGCACGCCATCACCCCTGAGCCTTTAATATGGTTTATAGCAGGGATATGCAATTAGCGGACCTCCAGCTGTTGCAAAACTACAGGTCCCTTCATGCCTCTGCCTCTGGGTGTAATGCTTGTGGCTGTCAGAGTCTTGCTATGCCTCATGGGAATTGTAGTTCTGCAACAGCTGGAGGTCCGCTAATTGCATATCCCTGGTTTATAGCATTGGCTATTGCGGATGTCTAAACAGGTTGGTCTGCCACCTATTCATTTTTTAATTTGTACCTGCCTGAAGGCTTTTAATAAAGAGTCATAACTTTTTTTACGCTATGTGGAGCCTGCTTTTGTTTTGTCTGATTGCCACGAGATTTAGCCTGGGATCAATTGGAGTCGGTCTAGGGTTCCTCGGGTCATGGAGACCATTTAAGCTCATTTGATCTCTTGTTATAAGGCATTGAGGGTCAACTACATTCGGTGAGTGGGGATCATCTTCACTTTATTTCCACAAGGTGTTATGTTTGGGAGCTGTTTGAATATCAAGTCGCCATCTGTGGGATTTACATGGACAGAACGTGCTTCTTGGAAAATAAATTCTTCACAACAATTGTCATAGGACTTATGTACATTGTTTCACATGTTTTTTTGAGGACTTGCACTTAACATGTATCATACATCTCGAAGAATAAATATTAGCAAGCGCTGTTTGTTCAGAGGTTTTTTTTTGTGAATAACATTTAAATAAATGGGCTAAAAATCACATAGCATTGCACTGAATCTCACAGGAATTTGGCCACGCAGAGGTTTCTTTCTTGGCCACATCCTATTTATATGTCTAATTTGATTTTAATAATTTGTAATAGTTGACATATCAATAATAAAATAAATCTTGTAAATCTGTAATGTCATCTTGGGAACAGTCATAGTTTTTTAATGCCAAATATAAGATATTTTAAGTAGTGAGCTTGCTTCTTTTCCACCTACTTAGCTTACTTTATTATATCCATTTTATATCTTGCATGTGTAAATATCTTATCTTGTACTGTGTAAAATGTGCAAGAACCAAGTCCTATACATTTTTGTATTTGAGAAGTTCAAATTTGAAATGGCTCATCTGCTTTGCCAAAGGCAGAATATGTTCTATTTTTGACATTCAAGAAATATGTTCTTGTTTGGTGATCGTCTATTCCACTGTGAAATGTAAAATTAATAAAATCCCTTCTAAATATGTATGCTTTCAATTTATGATAGACCTGTAATATCTAATTTTTAGTTTTGTATGGGAATTGTGTTCTTATTGTACAGATCCTCTGGATGTAATTGATGTGGATTGGTCTAGTCTAATGCCCAAGCAGGCAACAGAACCTCGTGAATCTGGCGCTGCCCTCTTGAAATTCACACCTGGCGCTGTGCTACTGCGTGTTGGCATTTCAAAACGTTTAGCTGGGCCTGACTTGTTCAGTAAAGTTAAAGAAACCTGCCAGCAAGCTATAGAAAAACCTAATGGTAAGTGCTTTTATATTTTAACCTCTACTACGGGCACATCATGAATTGTTGTGGTATGATTGTTTTGTTTAGGCGATGATCTAAAAGAGCAGATATACTCAGCTTGCTCCAGAGTCTTGTGGCAGCCAGCGCTGGGGTCCTCTTGCTCCCAGAAATCCAAGAACTGTGGGAGTGGTTACCGGTCTAAAAAAAGGTACCTGCTCCCACAAGGGAGCTAGAGGGACTAGGGGGCAGATGAGCAGTACTTTAACTTTTAAGTGAAAAGCTGTTTTAAGGATAAAAATTTGTGATCATAGTCCACCAATCAGTGCAAAGTAAATTTCAAAAATTGTTTTTAAACAGAATCAGTTCAAACAAAAATTTCCCATCCCCATTACTGTTCTTCCAAGTGTAAAACAAATCTTCACTTCAAGGTGAGCACCACCAGTAATGTGGGAAAATGTACTTGCCACA
The DNA here is from genome assembly GCA_037952925.1 of Lithobates clamitans. Lineage (NCBI taxonomy): Eukaryota > Metazoa > Chordata > Amphibia > Anura > Ranidae > Lithobates > Lithobates clamitans. The sequence continues at coordinate 6,699,846 of JBBGZY010000368.1, forward strand.
ATTACGTGCCCATCTCCTATGTAAAAATTAGGCAAGCACAGCTTTTATTCCACAGATCTTCTGCACAGGTGTGGTGCAACATGTCTTCCCAAAGATACAGAGGACAGACACTCCCACTGCTACGGGTGACCTCAGCATTAACAGTAATGTTAATAATGCATTGAATGTGCCTGTGTGGCTGGCAGAGACCAGTGCTCAAAATAGACTAGAAAAACGTACAAATCACACCGACTTGATAGCATATACCTGAAAGTTCTCAAAGAACTTGGCCAAGTTAAAACCATACCATTATTTATAAATTTGAAGGAAAGCTTACTGACTGGAATGGTAAAAACTGGTTGGCCAAATGCAAAGGGGTATCAAAGAAAAAAAAGCCCCAAAGATAATACCTGCTAACTACATACCAGTCAGCCTAGTCAGTATGTAAACTATTGATGGAAATCTATGGGACCAAATCCAAGAATTTGCTGATTAAAAGATCATTTGTAGTAACCAAAAAAATATTTTTTTGAACTGCTTTTGCCAGACCAACCCTTTAACATTCTATGAGTAGGTAAGCTGTAATTTGGATGCAGTAAGGCCTGGAGATGTAGTGTACCTAGATATATCTAACGCATTTGATACAGTACCCTATAAATCCTTATTTTACTAATTATGAAGGACATTTGGCATTTATGAGATGTATGTACCTGGATAGAAAACTGGTTGCAGAAGCATATCCAGAGGGTGGCGATTTAATGACATATTTTCTGAATGGTCTAAAGTAGTGAGCAGAATGCCCCAGGGCTCTGTCCTGGGACCAGTTTTGTTTAACTTGTTCATAAACGATATAGAGGTTGGAATAAATAGTTCAACCTCAGTGTTTGCTGATGAAAACTAGTTAAAATGGAGGTTGGACATGTAGATAGCAAAAGAGGTTAGGTGCTAAAAATATGCAAATTACTCGCGAGGGGGAAGAGCCTCTGGGGGTGAGGGATAGCGGATGGAAAAGGATCTGGGGTCCCAGTAGATCACAACTCAGCAATGGCAGGCGATGCCAAACTGCATCAAGCAAGGCTATTTTGTTAGCATGCTTTTAAAAAGGTTATTTACCCAAGGGATAAAACTAGAGTTCTACCACTTTAAAAAAACTCAGCCACATTTTGAGTGTGCCATCCAGTTTTGGTAACCAATGCTCAGGAAGGATGTGCTTGAATTGGAGAGTCAAGAGAAGGGCAACAAAGCTACTAAGGGGCTGGGTTCCCTTCATTATAAGAAACAAGAAGAAACATTAAGGCCCCTTTCACACTGGGGCGGTGGGGGTGTTGACGGTAAAACAGCACTATTTTTAATGCAGTTTTAGCGGCGGTATTCAGCTGCTAGCGGGGCCGTTTTGACCCCTGCTAGCGGCTGAAAATGGGTTAAAACCGCCCGCAAAGCGCCGCTACAGCGGTGCTATGCCGGTGGTATAGCCGCGCTGCCCCGTTGATTTTAATGGGCAGGAGCAGTGAATACACCGCTCCAAAGATGCTGTTTGCAGGAGTTTTTTTTTCTCTCCTGCCAGCGCACCGCTCCAGTGTGAAAGCCCTCGGGCTTTCACACTGGAGAAACGGCAGCGGCAGTTTAAGGTCGGTTTGCAGGCACTATTTTTAGCGCAATGGCGCCTGCAAACCACCCCAGCGTGAAAGGGGCCTAAACAACTTCTCCCTGGAGGAGAGGCGCTCAAGAAGGGATATGATCACAATACACAACTCTTTAAATGGCGATTCTAGCATTGGGATGAATCTTTATAATCGAAGGTCTCAAAAAAAGACAAGCAGCCGCACAATGAATTTGGATGAGACTGCGTGTTTACTGTTCGAGTGCTAAGGTTTGGAACTCTCTTCCACAGTTGTATGGATTGGTGTCTTTATTCAACCTTACTATGTAATTACATGTAACCCATACTGCCCTGGAGGGTCTGGGGATGTTTACCCGGTACCTTCGGATGGAACTGACACCCTGGATCTAAGACATCTATTGTTAAAGGATTGTTGTCATTGCCACAAGTTTCCTTGTGCTCTGTTAGGGTGGTAGCGAAGTAGCCCTAATGCCCACAAAGACCTCCATATCCACTCTGGACGTCTGTGTCCAGTTACTGGAGCAGTCTGCCCACAGAGGCTCTAAGCACACTCCAGCAAAGTCTTTCTGAACCTCCTGTACCCCTTTTTCTGCAGTTGACCAGGGTATGCAGGAGGTTGTTTCCAATCTTTTTGATGCTGGGTGTATTGCTTAACATTTGGAAAATCGGCCTGCTGTTCTATGCCTTGGGTTTTGTTTTTTTTGGGGGTTTTTTTTCTTCGTTTTTTAGAGCTCCTGTGTGTTGGCTTAAGTGTGATCTGTCACCACATGTCAGAGTGGGTAGAGTTCCTTAAAAGGGATCCCTCCCCTTGCTTCATAAAGCAGCTGGAGAAAATGTATGGAACCTTGTGCTTTTGTTGTGACACCTTGTTACAAGTCTCAAAACTTGTCTTGCATTGGACTGACTTCTGTGGTAATGCAAAGGTCTACGTGCAGGGTGCTGATGGGTTGAAAGGAACATTTGTTTTGATTATCCTTCAAAAGACTTGCTCTTGAAACTGTCATTGGCAAGGCCACAGGTGGCTGAAGTGATGTTCTCCCATTCAGACAGTAAGG